>JAVTVY010005898.1:0-38464 GCA_036873755.1 Hanleya hanleyi
TCTTGTGTCAAATCTTTAGAGGCAACTCTAGAGTCGAACGAGCACTTCTGGTACAGGGTTATATAGAGATCATCCCCTTGTCTATCACCTTTACGTAATCAACTGATAGGACACTAAAATTCTATATTGGCGGCCCCCGATGAGATAAAGAAATCAAGATTGATGAGGCAAAGCAGGTATGGCGGAGCAACCGATCCGTGCCCACGAATTACAGGAGATCGCATAAGATAACAGCATTGATAAATTCTGTACGTGAGGACAATGCGGTCAGTGAGAGAGCACGGTTGTATTGAGAAAAATTACGGGACTAATCCCCAACCCACGACAGAGGTGTGAATTCGTGATGTCCGACTTGAGGGCATCGAGCTGTTGGACTGTGCACTGTGCTATCATGGCACGGAATTCTCAACTTTCTCCAATCTACCATCATGTAGTTTTTGCGAACTTTGACAGCGTGCTGCAAACGATTGCGTTTGGCACTTTGTGTTCCAGAAAAGGTAAAATGAGCCTATGGGACATGCTATTGATTTGACGCAGAACTGTACGACGGTGCTGGATTACGGCGGAGATGTCATGGAGATGTGGACTACAGCAGCAGTTCAGCAGGCTTGAGGCCTGTAAAAACAGATAAGTTTTCGTCACACATTTACACTTCCCTTCTGGCATAATATTAAGGATGTTTGGTGATATGATGCGGGCAGGTGCCAACCACGCCTGGCACCAACGGAGAGGCGGACAAGGAGTATCTGTCAACGCCCACCAATTGGTCAACGAAGTGTCCGGCCCCATCATCGACAGTGACCGAAGAAAATATGGACCAGGACAATCAGATTGAACTCTAAATTTTTTAAATTCATTTGTGTTCGATTTCGCGTGAAAATGTGTATTTTCATATTGTCGTTCTTGGTGACGTGACAGCGTGTACCAGAAACCTATGGACAGAGTCCTTTCCGTGGAACAGTATATCTACAGGTATAGTTTGATTCATTTCATTTAACAGGTAAATGGCCGTAGTGATTGAAAAGATAACTGTGTTGTGATATATTCTCTGCCTGGACTTCCCTGAACTTTCTGCTTGACGTTGTGAAATTCCCACTGATCGAAAATAGAACGTGTGATGAACAGTATATAAATTTACAGGAATGGGTCATACCCTTATGAACTCAAAGACAATTTACTTAGATAACTTTCTCGGAACATTTTGGACTGAATCCTCAATCAGGTTGGTAACATATATTGAGCAATCATGTTATATATATACCATAATAGTGCCTTATATGAATTGTTGATATCTCTCGTATATTGTGCATGTTTTGTTTAAGTATGGATAATACTGCAGGCCCAATGGTGAAATTGGTAGATTATATGAATTCCTTGGTGACTGGTAAAGTTAGTAAATTGCAGTTTGGTAAATCTAGCCTCTGAAGTTTTCACGATAATATTGTGAAGTAATTCCACAATGATTTTTATTTTATTAGGATGTTATCGCGATTAGTTGCCATAATATTGTTAGCTGGTAAGCTAAAATACGTAACGTAATATTGGCTGAATAGAAATAGAATTATCGCGTACATGATCGACAGGTCCTACACTGAGTACATGTACATGTAAGAACTAGTAGCTTGAAGTCTATGGAAGCCTGTTCGCGTTCATTGACGAACCATCATAATTCCCGATTCGGCTATGAGAGCCTGGATGTCGTGAAGTTTTGTGATTAGTTGTTTATTTTGGGTCCTCAGATATAAGTCTAAGATAGTGGATGACAAATTGGTTTCAGTTAACGCGTATTGACAACTTTGTAAGTCTATTACATATTGTGTCCAGTTAACCATGAATCTCTGGCTTTCATTATGAGTAACACGCAAGTCCAAATGTTAACATTTTGCGAATGGAATACCGTATATGACACTAGCACAGGCGATGCTAGAGAAATCCGGTACTTGAGTGACAGTTATGGAGGACTGTTTGAGACATAACTACCTAACTACAGAATGATTGTGTCTATGGTGAATATTTTTATAAAGACATTGTTGGTGTACGATATTTGAGAGTGTTTGGTTGCAATTTTCAATGATTTCTAACAAGTTCCGTGAACGCGATTGATTTGGATATTTCGGTAATCCGGTGGTCTGCATTATTGACATACATCAGTAGAGTTTGAAAATAAGCCAGCTGAATCAAAATCTGTTAGTTAATTTCGGAACCTATTCTAAATTTTATGTTGAAAGACCATCTAGTAATTCTTGCTAAGGAGATAAGATTATATTTATTTGAAGGCAATTTCGTTGATGTGGAGGCAGATGCCTAATGAAATCCATATCGTTTGTTTTGTATTACCATAATGACCGGTGAGGTTATAAAGTGGGTAACATTGTGTAAGGGTGCGCTGATTTAGTTGGATATTTTGAGAATGTCCATGGAATATGAGACGATATGACTATCAAGTTAGGCTGTGCAACTGTTGCTAATGAGGCGCTCTTACTTGATAAATTTTTCGGTAGTCGTGATGTCTGATTAAGCTTGAATTTGGATTGAGCATCGCTATGCTAACATAGTCAATTCTCGCTGATAACTATGATAGTTATGATTTATTTTAGACATTTTTCTCGGTACTGTCGTTCATTACTGTAGTTGGTCAAGATGTTTCGATTAAGTCGACGTGATCGTTCCTATTCGACTTTCTTCTGGATGATATTGTACCTAACGAACCTTGAATTTGTCTGTCCGCTAGATGAGCATTGAGTAGTGTGTTGTTTTGGCTAATGCACTTTTGATTTTACTTTTGGGTACCGCGCGAAGGGCTGTTGAACCATGCCTAGAATGGCTGTTGAGCCATGTTTAGAAGGGCTGCTGAGCCTTGCATTTTTGAATAATGCATTTATGAGTTTTGAATACCACGTGAAGGGCTGATAGGCCATGGCGTGCCGTATACGAAGGGTTGATGGACCATGTTTGTTTGTTTGTTTTTGGATGCCGTATACGAGAATATATGGCTGCGCACATGTGACTTGTGGCGCATTAGCAATGTTGGGTCACGTGATTTGTAGTATTTCCGTGGGGATCGCGAGAAATTAGCTTCAAGTTCAACTAGGCAGTATTCTGCTAACAAAGTTTATACCTGTGAATTTGGTGACCAACATAGATTATTTTTGTCATAACGGCATGTTGTACGTCATGCATTGATGCGATTTGGAACTAAAGCGTTGATATTATAATATAAAATTATGCAGTAACACCTAGGCATATTACATGTATATCTACTCTGACCGATCGGATAGAGTAAGTGATATATGTTGTCGGGGAGTCTTCTTCTCTGCTGTGTTCCGATGGGACGGTTAATTTAAATCCGTCATTTTATTTGGCTTTGGCCAATCCTTCCCAAGTTTCATGTTTTGAATTGAGGTTAGAGTTTATCTTTATGCCCTTGTGTGAGATTCGGGATTGAATATTGTTTGAATCCTGCATCTTATTTGATTATAACATGTCTTTATTAAATCTGAGCATTTAGTTATGTAATCGTGTAACTGCATGTTAAGCATGGTGGTATAATCACATTTTTAAATTCGATATTTGAATTTTCTCAACCTTCAATTGACATTATATTGGAGGGAGGGTGTGTGAAATTTCAAGTGAATGTTACAGGAGTGCACGCCTTAAAGACATTTAGTTGGTTTCATATTTCCCTGACCATCCTTTTAATGGCTTATGTTAACCTAGTATTAATTCATGATTTGATAATTTTGCTTTTGTTTTGTTCGAACATTTTTCATTGTTATTCTTTGGTATCTGATATATCTATTTTTGAATTCATTGTTTGATGTTGGAAAGTGAGTTAAATGTCATCCTTGCAGGATGGACATGTAACTTCCGGTGGGAAGGATGTGTAAAATATCAAATGAGATAATGAAGGTTTATACTCATTCATATTTTGATTAGGTTATTAATAATATATGTATCTATTTCAGTTTTTACATTTATCTAAATCAGTTTTGGAAAGTTTACTGTAATGTTAGTTCCAGGGTTTGATTAGTACATGGCAAGCATATCTCTACTAATTGAGCGGAAGCCAGGAAGTTCTGACGGCTTACAAACCCCCGTTTATAATTGAAGTGGTCGAGGAAACACAGATCAGTGAGATATCTGATAATTAATACAGTGTCTGTTAGACCAAGTGGTTAGCACTTCAAGATTTAATTGTACTCTCAAATATAGTTTGATTCACGCGGCGTATTATAGAAACGCGTATATATACAATTGTCTTCTGTTAAATGTTAAATGTGGATTAAGCAATAGATAAGTATTTGTACAGTAGCAGGGTGATTGAAAGAGTCCACAGCTGTGCTTAATTAACAACCAGTGGCAAGTGTTTATTCCGGCAGGTCCCTAATTAACTGTTTGGGTCCTGTTAGTTAAGAGTTTCGTACCAGCCTATGTGAAGTGTTTTATTTACTGGTCTGTATAAAACCATGGTGTTTTGTACAATGATTTAGACTAGACTTGAACAACTGTCTCCCTTGAGCATGGCATCGCTCATTGTAAGAAGTGAAATGTTCGTATACATGTATGTTCGTATACTGTACGTACAAGTCATGCTTGCTATGTTACCAGCGAATAAATGCGAGTTTATTGTGAAGAAACATCGATCTTGTGTCAAATCTTTAGAGGCAACTCTAGAGTCGAACGAGCACTTCTGGTACAGGGTTATATAGAGATCATCCCCTTGTCTATCACCTTTACGTAATCAACTGATAGGACACTAAAATTCTATACATTGACAAAGTTCACAAATGTTTTTAAGCATCTTCCCTATTGAAATATTCACTGGTTTTGCATATCATCAAATAAGTGTGACCTGCAGTTCCAGGTTGTTGTTGTCTGCTATAAAAATGAATAAAATATTTTCAAGTTTTTCTGGTTATTTGCAACAACAACAGTTTCACACTGGCAGATATAAAAACGAACCAAACATTTTTCCTTTTCTGGTGAAACTGTTGCATGTGGTACGCAACATATTGATATTTATGCATTCCTAAACATAAGTAAACGAATAGCATTGTGGAAACATAGCACCATGTGATTTTGTCTTGCAGCAGCAGTGAAAAATACCCATCGAGTTAAGAGTGGATTAACAGATTTTTTGTAAATTGTGCGGTCAGTCAACGTAGTTCAATTCAGCGTTTATTAGCTAATTATAGCTAATTAGACGACGACTTGACTTTGGTGTACAGTCAACTGTTAATTTCTATGTATTATTTTCCTGATCGTTTTTATATCCTGAAATTCGCTGATATGCTAGTAAATTTTATTAATGACACCTCTGAAATATCAGGATATGTATGGGCAGAAATGTCATCTTCCATCGAGGTACATATACAAGAGCGAACGATGTTTAGACAGCTTAAATTACAACTACAACATGAATGGAAACAAATCGTGACAGACTCTTCCGTAGCAAATAACGATCAAGAATCGCTTCATATTATTCTTGGATATTATGAAGAGATACATAGCTCTATTTTTTTTATATTGATAAAACTCCCTCATTTCATTTTTCAACTGGCTAGATTAGCTCTCGAACCGAAAGTTGCTGTCGCAAAATTTGGCCGCCCGACCCGGAACAGATTCCAGCTTCAAAAGGAATGTGGCATACCGTTCTGCGCTCGTATGGATTAAATACATATTTGCCAACTTCCCTGACCTTTTACTTCCTCTGTCTCACTCATTTTATTCCGTAAACGGCAAAAAAAAAACAATTATCGAGCTGGACCTTTCAAAGACAAAATTCCGCCGCCATTTTCAGAATCCTTGATTACCGCGCTAAGTATCATGGGAGATTTCGATTTTATCGAAATACCGCAATATCTCGTTGATCCGAGATTTGGCCGCCATTATCCCAAAATCGGCGTCAACAGAGTGTATTTCGATGAAGAAAAGCGCATTTTCGCTAGTTCTAATCACCATTAAATTATAAGGAATTTCCAGTTCAAAGTCTTCTCCACATTTGGCACTGTGACCGTAAGTCCCAACTCTGCTTTGTTTTCTCGCAATCTTGCGGACAAAGCGATTTTAGCCCCCATAAGACCAAGCCAATCCAATAAGGCTGCACGCTTACGCGGCAGCCTTAATAATTTAGTAGATAAAGGATGGGGCTTGATGCCCTGAGGGTGGGGACATGTTCTCGAGGGTAGTGTAATACTTATGGGCCATCATAGCTCCGTCGGTAGAGCATCGGCGCATTGAGCCGGGGTTGTGGGTTCGAATCCAGCTGAAGACCAATTTATTCTTTCTTTCTCAAAAATCATTTCATATGGACATGATGGATGGATTGATATGAGAGTAGCATGATATGGTCCCAGTATATATGAGGGTAGGGGGTCGGGCAAGGCTTAGTTTAGGAGATAGGGGATAGGGCTTGGTACATGTAGCAGGAGAAAATAACTCGATGAACAATGAAAAAAAAAATGTGCATGCTCTAAAAGTGCAGTTTGGTGAAAAAAACAAATACTACATGTACCCCAGCAGGGCTCGAAATTGCCACAAGCCCGGCAGCCCGTGGCTGGTGAATTTAGAACTTGGCTGGTTGAATTTAGATCTAAAGCCAGCTAACCAGCCCGACTGGCTGGTTATAATTCAAGTCGGGCTGGTTATAATTCAAGAATTTCAGCTTTGTATTTATGAAATATACCAGCCCGATGGTCTGGCAAAGTTTTATGGTAAATTCATGCCCTGCCCAGCACTTTAGATGGGGGCCCAGGGACCTACTTGTGACAGAGCAGATCTAATGCTGCCATTTTATAGTAGTCCCATGCCGTAGGCAGGACATGATACCCCACTTTAATAGTCACATTATACGGACACCACACTTGACCATGATATTTGAATGTTTTCCCAGTCTGTAAAGTGGATTCATTTAAGCAATGTTTACATAAAATATATGATTCTTGCAATCCATTTTTACATCGAAAAATAAACCCGAATATCCTCACAAATATAACCTTGCCTAATAGCAGACTTCAGAATACAGATACAACACACAGTAGCAACTCTTGAAATACTTATGTGAGAGTAGAAGACCAGAAGATTGATAGTCATCAGATCTGTGGGTTGATGTCCAAAGAATGTCAATATTATTCTTGTCAAACAGATACAGGTACACGTATGTTCGTTGCACTTATAGCTGCATGGATTTTTACAGGTCTCCAAGGGAAACACAATATGAAAATACCGCTGCAGGATTGGTCAGCATATTAGGAAACAGCTGATAAGCGGATTGGCCTACATCCATTAATAGTCTGGGACATACATGTAGGTCCATTTGTGAATTAAATGAGCATGTCCATTTATGGGAATCCCCATTTTGGAAAACCGAGCAAGAGTTAAATTTCTCAAAGTTTTTAGCCTAACAGCTGGGATTAAGTTTTTTTTTGTCAGGAAATGAAATATTTTCATTAGTAAACTTGTGGAGCTGGGTTTTTGCCACTGATCACCGGTCGCCAATCCTAATGTGTATGAATCCCAGTATATGGATTACATAAGCCTAGTACCGTAAACATGAGAAGAACGCTTTCTGGCAGCTTCCAAATGGCCACCAATCTGACCTAATGAGAGTCCAAAATCTTACCCTGAAAGTATTTACAATCATCCGACATTGCCCAAATTGAATAGGGTAATAGAGAATAACCTATCCTCATAAAATTTGACCTAGTGATCCATAATCCTTCTGCTTGGTTTTCTTGGAAATTGTCCAACATTGAGCATGTGGCGGGCTAAAGTTTTGCACCCTCCGAGTCAATTCTAATAAGGCTGTCGAACCCTTCTGGTGGATGGCATTAATGTCATAATGAGTGGATCATCAACTATTCATCTTCTCCGATGGAGGTGAAGTACATGTACTATTGTGAAATCGCGTGTCTATCTGAAAGTGTGCTCATTAATAATTCATGTCATCTGCTTTCAAACACAGTCGAGATGCTATACTTGTGCATGTATGTACATTCACTGGCAGCATGTGATGTGAGGAGTTCTCCACAAAAAGAATTTATTATAATATAAATCTCATATAAAATATTGATGTTTTACATAATAGCTTTATCGTGTTAAGGAAAACGACAGATGAGGATATTTAAAACATGAGGCATAACCCTTGAAGCAATATATCTGAGTTTTTGTAGCAAACATGACAAATGGACAAATGGAGAAAAATGAGTAAAATTCATTTCTGATTTGAAGAGATCATCTTGTTTTTGATAAAAAGTCTTGCCCAAGATCAGTTTAAGGTCAGCAATAAGATTGCATGCCTCCCTGCTCATACAGTCAAAGATGTAAATCTGAGGATGGAATGGTAATTGGCTCTACTTGTCACATGTGAGAAGTTGTTTTCTTTACACAGTACATGTACATGTATGTACCCCTCAATGGTACACTCAGCCAATGGCAGGTTTTGCACACTTCTGTGTATTGCACATACATGTAAATGTATTGCAGAGACTATACGTCTCACAAAGAATATCTCCGAGAACCAGAGTTCGAATTTGGCACCTGTCCGTCAGTCCGAGACTGGTAAAAAATCAAACGGACTGGTGTGAGTGACTGAACAACAAGTCCGTCGGACTGGTAACAAAAAAGCTCTCCGTTCATTGTGTAAACTATTTCTCTGGATATCTCCGCACAATTTGTAAAGAATGAAAAACGAAATGTCTGTTTTCGGTTACCCGACCGAGTCTAAATAAATCGTGTGTCTAAAACAATTTCCAGCAAATTCCAACGAAATCACGACCACGGCCGCATTTTACGACAACAACAACAGCCGTAAAGTGGTGCGAACATTGTCAGCAATTACCGTAAAGTGTGACTGTAATGCAGCATGGCAATGCAGGCTGGCGATCTTTTCAGAAAATAAAGCTCAGGTCGGGAATCGAGAAATCAGCAACAGGATTACGCTTCAGTCGACCTGATCATGTTTACCAGGACAATTTTAAACAACTTCGAAAGAAATCTACTGATTTTTTTGGCTTGAAATGGCGTTTGTTGAAGCAGTGTTTTTCGCGACGACACGCGCAGTCAAAGTCGCTGTCGAAGTCTAGCCGACGGGGTTGGTCGTCTGTGATTATCTTCACACGCGCTCAAGAAATGCACAATTATTAATTTCTTATTTAGTAGCAACCATCAGAGCACAAAATATTCATGATGACAAATGTTCCCACATCATCTTTTATTTAATATTAACGGACTAGTAAAAATATTTATGGACTGGTTACATTTTTGGCTCACCAGTCCGGTGGACTGGTTCAAATTTTTCTTAAATTCGAACCCTGAGAACATATACCTCACAGAGAATAGCATCTCACAGAGCATACATCTTGCAAAGCATACATCTCACAGAGCATGCATCTAACAGACCTTACATCTCAAAGAGCTTACATGTACATCTCACAGAGCACATGTACATCTCACAGAGTATATATCTCACATAGCATACATCTCAAAAACATACCTGTATATCTTACAGAGCTTGAATCTCACAGAATATACATCGCGCAGAACAGCTCATAGAGCATATATCTCACACAGCAAACATCTCACAGAACATACATCTCAAATAGCATTCATCTCATGGAGCATATATCTAGCAGAGCATACATCCCGCAAAGCATACATCTCTGAGAGCATACATCTCACAGAGCAGACATCTTTCAGAGCATACATGTACATGTACATCTCAGAGAGCAGACTTCTTGCAGAGCATACATCTCACAGAGCATGCATCTAAAAGCATTCATCTCACAGAGCATACATCTCGCAGAACAGACATCTCAGAAAGCAGGCATCTCGAAGAGCATACATCTCCCAGAGCATACATTTCAGAGAGCATACATCTCACACAGCATACTTCTCACAGAGCATATATCTCTCAGAGCATACATCTCAGAGAGCAGACATCTCACAGAGCATACATCTCACAGAGCATACATATCGCAGAGCATAAATATGGCAGAGCATACATCTCGCAGAGCATACATCTCGCAGAACATACATCTCACAGAACACACATCTCAGAGAGCAGACATCTCAGAGAGAAGACATCTCACAAAGCATATATCTCACAGAGCATACTTCTCAGAGCGTACATCTCTCAGAGCATACATCTCAGAGAGCATACATCTCACAGAGCATAAATATCACAGAGCATACATCTCGCAGAACATACATCTCACAGAACACACATCTCAGACAGCAGACATCTCGCATAGCATACATCTCGCAGACCATACCTCTCCCAGAGCATACATCTCAGAAAGCATACATCTCACAGAGCATACATCTCACAGAGCATACATGTACATCTCACAAAGCATACATCTCACAGAGCATATATCTCTCACAGCATACATCTTACAGACCATACATGTACATCTCTCAGAGCATACATCTCACAGAGCAGACATCTCGCAGAGCATACATCTCACAGAACATACATCTCACAGGGCATACATCTCAGAGAGAATACATCTCACAGAACATACATCTCACAGAACATACATCTCACAGAGCACAGAGCATACATCTCAGAGAGCATACATCTCACATAGTATACATCTCACAGAGCATACATCCCCCAGAGCATACATATCACAGGGCATACATCTCAGAGAGCAGATTTCTTGTAGAGCATACATCTCACAGAGCATACATCTCGCAGAGCATACATCTCACAGAACATACATCTCCCAGAGCAGACATCTCATAGAGCATACATCTCACAGAGCATGCATCTAACAGACCTTACATCTCAAAGATCTTACATGTACATCTCACACAGCGTACATATGCTGGTCATGGGGCTGATTTATTCTTAATGGGCTGATTCCTATTTAGAAGCATTATGCAAATATTGTGTTAAGCATATTGACATGATTGAGGGGGATATATTACTGATGTTCATGGTTTGATCATTCAGACCTTTGCAAATAGGTCAAAATCTATCTGGCGTGAACTTGACCTAGCATCATACCAAAGACCAAGAGTTTATTCAATTTGTCCATTAGATATTTTGTTCACAAGCACTGCTATTCACATTCTCATCATCTGTGGCCTATAAAAATAGGTCAAGGTCAGTCCTGAGTGAACTTGTCCAAGAGGTCTACATATCAGGCAGCAATGTGTCAAACATCCAGGCTCCAGCTCTCTTCGTGACTGAGACATTGTGTTCACAAATCTACACACATATTTACCGTTGTGAATGTGATCCTTGAAAATATCAGATCAAATGAAAAACTCCAGATCTATTTGTCTCTTAGATATTGCGTTAACAAGTTATTGACTGCTATTCACAGTTTGACATCTGTGACCTTTAGTATCATATAAGATGTACGTACATGTACATGTACTTTCACAATATGACCTGTGTAATTATCTCTAGATCACTACGCAACACAATCAAAGTTATTGATTATTATTGTTATTGATTAAGCTGCTCTTAATAAATTTGTACAAAAAACTCTCAAATCTCAAGTGCCTTGATCTCTGTAACCAGTAGGAATAATGTGATAAAAAAAATGACAAAATATTCAGAATAAACATGGCATGTACATCTCTCTTTCGGTTATTTTGATTTTCCACTTGGGTTCCGTTTAGATTTGCACCCTGGTCTTACCTGATTGGCCTTCGGTAGACACTCTAGAATACTGAGCATGAGATTAGCACTGCCGTCAGGGTCATCAGGAAGGCGGACACTAAGCGCGTCAAGTAACATCTGATAGAGGGCATTGGTGACGATAGGCTCGGGAAGCTCGCGGAGGTAGTCTTTGAGTACACCTGTAAAATGAAGGATAGAATTTATAGTACACATATCTTCTCTATAAAGGCAAACTTGACCAATTGAACAGTGATCATGGTTATTGGCATGGGTTGTTACTGAGCAGTTAACACTCAGTTATAGAGTGTGAACTTTTATGGAGTGTAAAACTAACACTGGATTATCATGTTGTTGGAAACACTGATTCGTCTGTCATTTTATTACATGGAAAGGTCGTTCTGGATTGGCGAGTGAATAAAACATCAGGTCACCGATGTGGCGAGTAAATTTTTAGCCTTACTCGCCAAATGAAGACCAACTGCCAAAAAAATTTGTGACCCCTCATGAAGCAATTAGTTTTAAATTTGTTGGCGAACATTCATGTAATAGGTAAAGTGCAATAAATGTGGCACAAATGATCAGAACGAGGTAAAGAACTATATACCAAGCACATCTACGAGATATTAAGCATGTACCATTTGTCCATCAAATAGTAGCAGGGATATGGACTGGACAAAGGACCATATTAACTATTTGGAAAATTATCGAAATGAGTACGAAATCTGATAATGAAAACTGGCAAGATACATGTATGAAGAATCTTCCATGTACATGTAAGTTTTGAAGATGTCCATCAAATAGTGAGCCAGATATCACATTATGATGCAGGTGATAATATGTGTATACATACAATGTTGTGTTGGGTGGGGTTGGTTTTCTTGGGAAGCAACATTTCTACTTTTGCTATCCAAGTACCTGTACATGTATCTCTTGTGAAAATTCAATATTTCTTTCCAATATTTCCCTCGCAGCTGAATTTATTCATGTGAGCAAGAATCGGAACTGCCACTATGAGAAAAAGCGATATATAATATTGTGAAATGATTCCAGAACAGAAGTTCTGGACAGCATGAAACTGGAAACTGGCTCCAAATGAGATTAACAGAAGAAAACCAGATTGGAAAGCTGGTGAATAATTCATGTTGTTCCAAGAACTGACACTGCACAGCTGAGCGATTATCATCATCTGTAAACATGTAGTTGAAGCTGATCATTCTATAGAAAGTTGAGGAGAATAAAATATATTTTTTTCAAGTTTCATGTACATGTAGAATATATTCGGATTCATCTCAGTGTAGAGGGTGGTCCGAATGCAGCAGTGATATAATATCATATTGATTGAGTTATTGACCACATGCAGCTCCACAGATTTACCTCTAATACAAGTACATGTACAATGTTATATGCACCAAGTTTTGCACGTAAGCTACAGTCTTGTGTTACATGTACATGTAACTGTCACAACCAGGCACAAGAGTGAGTGGGTGAGTGAATATGATTAAACGTCACTTTCAACACTATTTCTGTCATACATGTACATGTATCACGATGTTTGATTCCTGTTCCTTTTCACACCCAGAGAACCACATGTGTAGGGTCCTATTCCTTTTAACACCCGGGAACCCCACGAGTGCCCCAGTTAGTCGCCTCTTACGACAAGCTTTCTGAGGAGTTGAGGCCTATTCTTAATACCATGACCTGGAGTGTGCCCCACGACATCCAGGATCAATAGCCAGAATTGGCTTCAATATACCCACAGACAGAAAAAAATTGTCTGAATTTCCATGGGAATACAGTGACCCTTGACCTTTGACCTCAGAAACAACAGGGCCATTCAAATCTTCCATCTTGATATCTAGGTTTATCCAATAGAAACAATGCTTCTTAATCTAGAATTGGTCAGATCTATGACACCTCAATATGAATATATTTGCCATGACTTGGTGGGGTATACAAAGAAATTTGGGAACATTCCACAACAGTGAATTGGAGTTATACATGTACAGTACGCCCAAGAATTAAACTGGTCACTGCTCGCGAAACGCTGGGTTCATCTTTCGCGAAACATTCGCGAAAGCATGTGCGAAAGGTTGATAATAACTTACAATGATTTCATATTTATTTCGTAGCTTTCGCGAAAGGTAAATACCTTTCGCGAAAGATGCGTCACGATCGTAACTGACGTAAAGCGATCCGCATTTGACAAGACAAGATGGCAACAAATGCGGGAGTGTTGGATCTTCTTATGCGGGTTACAATTGCATATGTTTTAGGACCACTATTCCCGATTTCACCCAGCAAGAATTTCCTGCAACAAAATTGAGTTTCAGGAACGAAATAGGCAGAAAATACAGTCTACGAAACAAAAGAAAATCTCCAATTTCATAAAATGCCGCGAGCAGTGCGATCTCCAAATTACAATCGCCTACGTGACATGTGAATACAGAGGCAATTGCGTTAATGTTTACACTCGTTTGGTTCGTTTCGGTTCGGTTATTAAAATATGACTGCAAAAATTTTAAACCGGAACGAAGTTTGAACGAATTATGACCAGAATATGAACGGAGTTTGACCGAAACGAAATAACCGAAACGAAATGAACCGAACGGGTCGGAGTGAGCGAAGTTTGGACTTCCTCCGCAGTGGACTGCCCCCTGCTGCCGTTAAACTTTAATCAGCCGTACATGTTTGCCTGTGAATAAAGTTGGATGACCGACAGAATGGCTCAGAAACCCGTATAGTTAAATGTTTACAAAATGTACTGATTGTAATTTGTTTAGATAGATAAAGAAATATGAAGCAGGTCTTTTTCTCCACTCCCACGGCCAAAAAAGCCCCACGTGGTCCAAATGTGCGAACTTTGACCCTGCAGAGCTATGCCCCTGAAAACAGCCGCACCACGTACTCATACCCGTGCGGCGCTTTTAAAGTGTGATCACCTACTGTTCACTTCCATAGTCTACCGAATTCGTGATTACAGATGAATTGATTTTCAAAATACGATAATAACAACTACATGGCTTGTTGTCCCAAGATTCTGTTATAGTCGGCGGCTTTTGTTTGTTTGTGAGACGAATGAATAATGTTTTTTGTACTCAGAATTAAGAGTCCCCCGCAATACATAACAACGGAATAAAATAACAACATTTCACATGGGGTACATGCAGATCTAATTCCCATTACGAAGTTAGAGTATATTAACCAATACAATAATAGTAACACTTTAAATTAAGCCTAGAGCTCAAATTAACAAAAAATGAATCCCGTTTTGCGAGACATGAGAAAATTTAAAATACCACATACCTTGAAATGGAATCTTTAGTACTTCCATTTCTGCTCTCTCGTTGTTATTTATTATTTAAATATTTATTTTAATATCTAGCGCTGCAAAAGATCTTAATGAACGAAGAAATGTACCGTGAAATTTAAATGAAACATTGAGTTGATGGACAGCGAAATCCGAATGGGAAGCAGACTACAATTTCAATCAATCAAAAATCGAAATGTAATCGGGTGGGTCTAACAAAAAGAAAAACAGTTGAGAAAATACTTAATTAATATTATCCTGGATGGTATTATAAAGATTCGTTTTCATCGAGGCGTACAAGGTACATTCCGAAGATGTTTTTCGTCCTCAATACAATTGTGTTGCGGAAACCTGTCGCTTATGTACAGAAGAGATCACGGTAATGAAAAAACTTATTAGCCCATTCTTCCTAAATATTTACATAATACTAAAAATTTGTCTAGACTAATGTGATAACAAACGAGAAGAATGCAAGATAATTTTACCGATAGCACAGAAGAATATATAAGATAAATATTCTGATAAAATATATTATTAAACAATTTTGAATAACTTTTTCTTTTCTCATATTGCCGAATCTTATAAACAGTTCATAACAGATCATATTGTGGAACGCAAATAGAATACAGATCTAGAGTGAATGGAAGAAATTCTTGCATAAAGCATTCACTTTTTGCACGAGAAAACCGGAATGTGAAATTGAAGACCGAATAGTTCCCTGCTGTTGACCTTGTTGTTTATCAGAGCGCGGACCTCGAAGAAAGCACTCTTTCGTGCAGACGTCGCGAAAGATTTCATTCCAGAGCATATAAAATTATGTTTTTAGATCTAATATAAAGTTGATTGTAATAGAAAGCAGAAACATATATCTCTGTGAATCTGGGGATAATGAAGATCGATCTTCGTTATTTTCTTGAAGTTGGAAATCCGTGGCAAGTTGCCATTTTCAACTACTGTTCTCCGTGAAGGTAACCGACGATCGTTTACATTTATGAGAACGAACCGGAATGAACGCAAAAGTTTGAACGAAATATAACCAAATTGTGTCGATAGGTGACAAAAAATGAAATACAAATGAAAATATGTTTGATCACTATATCCAAACATGTACCATGCCGATTTATGTTCTTTTTGACGCGCTGGAGACTCGACACGTGGGTGTGAACGTTACTCAGTGCCACAGGCCGTACGGGATGTCGTTTGGCCCCAGCATATCAGCTTTAGGGATCAGAAAAATAACCTCAAGTGTACAACATGTATAGTGCCAGGGTTTCCTAGCTAAATAACATATAGCCCTCACGAGTATGAGGGCTATATCATTTAGCTAGGGTTTCCAAGTTACTTTGTAGGAATGAGAAGAGAATCAGCGGATGAGAAAATCGGGACAAATAATCGGGACAACATCGGACCAACATGGTGACAAGATCGGGACAGCATGATGTTAACACGGTGAAAAGATCGGGTCGATTTTTATTGAGCTCAATTCTTTCCTGTACTGTACAAATTGTCTAAATAAGTGTAAATAATTGTAAGTTTCACGTGTGCAAGACGAGAGCTGCAATCAATCATGATCGGGTTGTCTAGAGCACTGACTGGTCTACGGTGAAGAATAGCTTGGTATTTATTATGGCCGTCTTGAATTTACGGCCGTTTGGTTTTCTTGCATGCACAACGTTTTCGGAAATTGCAAATTTCATTCTCGTAGGATACATTTTCTGCAATAAAATGCAATTCAAGGAAAATTTAACACTTTCATTTCAAATTGTGTCGGGAGAATTTCAAATTCAAGTCTTAGGAAAAAAAAAAAAATGCCTAAAACCACTTTTTATTAATCACACCAATTCTCCTCTAGAATTATATCATCTCTCGTTGTTTTGAATAATTATCTTGAAACAAAATGCCGCTTTCTGCCACTGCAATATAAATGCATTCCGTTCAAGATGAAAACTTTAAAATAATGAGTTTTTATTCTTCATGTGATGAAAACTTAAAAAATTGAATTTTTGGAGACATTCGGGTGTGCTGAAAAAAACTGAGTTAGTTTTATTGAATTTGGAAACTGAGTAGATGGATTTTTTCGTCAAGAATAACGCCTGTTCCGCCAATGAAGGCAATAACATTTTTTAAATGTCTGCTCAGAGTTGTTTCCCCTCTTCGTAGCAACTGGACACGCCTCTTATGAACGGCTGGCTGACGCCATGTTTTAGATTGGGCTTCATGCACTGCGAAGTTCATTTGGATGTGAAAGATTTCAGTTACAAAAAACAAGCCATACAGCACAATGAACTCAAATAAGGGGCAGATGATGTGACTTTTTGACTAGATGAATACGGTGATACGGCTCCCGATTTTACGATCTCGATTTTACGTGAATCACGGCTTGCATCATCATGGACTGACAAGGAAAACCGGTAGGCCTACGTTGTCGTGATTTTATAGTTGCAATTCATTTGCAAAATTAGGTATATGGACCTAATTAATGCCATTAAAAACAAAACACACCAGCAAATGAAAAATAAATAGTTGACAGACAAGAATATAAACATTTTACGACATGTATTTCCTCAAACATCGTTCGCGTATTCCTTTCGCGAAAGGTTCAATTCTGACATTTTCTCGCGAAAGGTATGGCGAGAGGTACTGGCGAATCGTTCGCGAAACGTTCGCGACATTTTTCGGCTATCCTTCGCGAATTTGACCAGTTTAATTCTTGGGTGTACTGTACATGTAACACTGAATATGGTACATGAACGTCAAAGTCAAAATGCAGGAAAAAAGGACATTATTACCCAATTTTGTTCTTTTTTCATGTGTTTTTGTTTTTGTAATTACGTGTAACTTTCACAACTGTCTCTCATATTATAGAATATATCTAAACAGTTGACAAAGCAAGTTGAGAGTCCAGATTTGTCGTCCTGTCCTCAAAATTAAAGAAACAAAAATCTTCTGAAAATGCTTAACATACATGTACATGATGTACATGTAGTGCATGTATTAAACCTTCAATCGTAGCATACATGTAAACACCTTTAATAGGATACATGATGTAACACCTTAGGATATACAAACACCTCAGAAAATGAGTATTCAGTCAGGTGATACATGTACCACGTCAAAAAAGGCTTAAAAGTAGCTTTTAACTTCTTAGTTTGAGTTCAAATCATGTTTATGAGCATTATTGCTGTCGCACACATAACCAGGTTATATGTATGTGACCATTTTTCAATCTTGCTATATGTGACCATTTTTCAATGTTGCTATATTCAAAATGAACAGAGTTCTGTTCGTATTACATACATGTAGCTAGGTTCACAGTCCCCTTAAACTACTTAAGCCAATTTATGAAATTAAATAGCTTTGATTTTATCCAAAGTCTTCTGCCATGTCTGCCTGCAAGCTTACAACAAATAGCAGCAGACTTGGTTATGTGTGTGACGACTAAATGTATGAATCTGATTTCCCCATTTCCCCCTAGAAATAAGAACGCAGGGGTTATTCTAGCCCAAAATCTTTCATCTACTCAATTGGAGAATTTCCTAAAACTCAATTTTTCGGCGCGCCGTTGGCGCGCCTATAATTTAAAAATACTCAATATTTTCATTGTTATCATCTTTTTGTACCAGAAACTCAATATATCCATGATTTTCATAGTTTCGGCTCAGAAACTCAATTATGCAAACATTTTCATAGGGGTAACTAAAAGAAATTCAAAACCGACATTTAAAAAGACCTGTCCATTGTACACGTCGATTGGTTCAGTAAATGCAGTCTACAGTTTTTGTATGTACAGGAATATCTAATTATTATCAGTATGTGACCATGCAATATAGAGTAAATGCTCTAATAATTCAAACATATTTTCTGTTTTATCGAGACTAAGATGTGAACAGCGACAGTTGAAACTGGTATAGAGTAGCATTGACTGAAACCAACTGCATGTCCTATGATTGAGTAATGTTATGGTAGTTTTTAAATCCTTGAAGTTGGGATATTGAAATATATCCTAATTGGGATATTTTGACCGATTTTCAAACTAAACCGCAATGGCGAATTTCGGCATCTAAAGTACAAAAGCAAGATAGAATTTACTTGACAAAACTGCCAATGCGATTGTATAATTTTGCTGAGTTTTTCTCACCCAAGTTATTCTCTCTGATATTAAAATTACATGCATTCTTTTTTCATGTTGCTGCAGTATACTTCCCATCAATCACCACTTTTGTATGTTTTTAAACAAACAAAATAACTAGGAGAATATGCCAGCTTGAAAATATGGAATTATAAAAAAAATATCCAAAGTGGGAATATTTTTAAATTAATACTCGATTATCAACCTGAAAACTTCCGTTTTCACTCTGTCCCTAAACCACAGTAAATGACCCTTACGGCGTAGCATTGTGCCGTATCGATTTTTTTCGGCGGTATCGTGTTGTACAGAATAGACTATACGACGACTGAAACAACATAGACTTTGTTATTTTAGTGTAGTCTCTGATTGGCGTCAGACGATACCAGTTGAGAAAAATATTTTGCATCAGTTGATCCATGGAGCAGTAGGCATGGTTGATCGAACAATTTCATTCACATATTACTTTATTCACCGTGTGCTGTTGGTTTTCGGGCCGCTGGTTTGCGACTGCCCTCGTCCATGCTGTCAAAGTGTTTGTGGTGTGTTTCTATTAACGAGCACGCGCTCTCATATGTATACCACCCCTTGGCAGATCTTCGTAACGCGGTGTTTCATTGGGTAGTAATTCCAACGACATAATCACTTGTCCAATGAATAAGCGCAAGACTGAAGCCATTCTCCTGCGTACCGTTCAGATTGCCAATATCACCTTTGTGCGGAGAGTTACACTGCGCCAGGAAACAACAACAACGACAACAGACGTCGGTTCGTGAACTCGGGACAAGATTCAAGGATTAAAATAAGTTTATTCCGATACAACTACACAACAATGAAGACCAGTAAATCAGCAAAACTCAATATTTTTTTCGCGCGCAAGCGCGCGTAATGGAGAAAATTACGAGAAACTGAATTTGTCGAGGGAAAACTCAATTTGCAAAAGTCCTCAAAACTCAATTTGGGAAATTTCTCATCGGGATTACCACGATGAGAAAACGGCTAGAAAAACCCCTGGAACGTATAAGCAACCAAGGACTATATTAAACAAAATATACTTCGGTGGTGGTTATTATGACAAGTGTTTGTGTTTTGGGGTTCATTGTGTTTCCGTTTTTTCCATTTTTTTCATTTGTCTGTTCCATTCAAATATGTCCAAAAAAAGTTTCCAGGAATTATAACATACATACATGTAGTTCAGTCAGTTGAAGTTTGATATATTCAGCTATAATTTCCCAAAGTTCTGGTGTTACATTCCAGGATGTTAGTTTATTGTTGATACTATGACAGTAAAATAGTACAACGGTTTGATTGTAAACGGTTTGGATGATATTGAAAGTGAAATTTTGATGTCTTTGTCTCATAATTTATAGTATAAGTACATGTATGGCCCTGTACACTTCCCTGGTAGTAAAGTACAACCTGTACACTTCCCTATAATTAGAAATGTATGTAAATCAGGCCTTGCATTCTAGAAATAAGACGGGGCTGATCAATAGGCCCCGTCTTGCAGGGTCACGGGGCTGATTTTTGGCCATCGGGGCTGATTTCAAATTTCACCACACGACAATGTATTATTGGTCATATTATATCAACCAAACCTTTGTTTGGAAAAATTTCATTTTGATGTCCAGTACTCTGTCCCATATACAATGCTCTACAAATTATTCTTGATTGTACAACATTCCCACCCACTTGAACATATTCTCCCAGGACATATATCCCCCCCCCAACATATTCCCCCATATTTTCAGATATTCAAAAGATCTTATCACCAAGAAGATAAAGGGAGGGGGGGGGGGGGAATGAATACCCTCCATGTTGGTATTTTTGCAAATATCCAGCAAATGTTGATATTTCAACGACTTCTGCTGGTACCAGTTATTGTACTGATATTGTAGAAATAATAATTGCCAATAAAGTGTTTTGACTGCTGTTTTCAATTACCACCAAAACGAGTATCGTTTTAATTTATTAACTTGATATGCAAAGCAATAAATTCCAAGGATTTCCCTCCAGGAATGAGTGAAATTTCCCTGTAGAATTTCAATGATTTTCAGTGAAAAATACATCCATGTGGAATTCCAGTGCCTTCCATAGGGGGAGTGCACTTGTTCTCTGGAAAAGTCCGAAGAAAAAAATTGACATATACAACATAAAATGAAATGGGAAATTAATTTGAACATCATGGAGATCTGTACCAGCGCCTATCTAATTCGAGCAATTTGAGAAACGAGACGGGATATTGCAACGATTTGAACACGCCATTTCTCGAAAAACGAAGAATTATTACTTGCTTGAATCTTGGGGGTTTATTGCAATGCCTTCATAATAAAACATTCGGGAAATTTTGGATTTTTTAGCGGAGAAATGGTACCGGTCGGTTAGACTTTGACGGCGACTTTGACTGTGTCGTCCCCGATTTCACTGAAAACGAACACCACTTGCCGTGTCCGCGAAACACTGCTTCAACAAACGCCATTTCAAGCCATAAAATCAGTAGATTTCTTTCAAAGTTGATGGAGAATATGTTTAAAATTGTCCTGATAAACATGATCAGGTCGACTGAACCGTAATCACGTTGCTGATTTCTCGTTTCCCGACCTAGAAGTAGGTACTTTATTTGCTGAAAAGATCGTCAACCAGCCGCCATGCCATGTTGCTCTAGTCACGTCACACTTTACGGTATGCTGACAGCTGGGCGCACCGCTTTACGGTTGTTGTTGTTGTAAAACGCGGTCTTCGTTGTGATTTCGTTGGAATTTGCTGATAAAATTATTAGACTCGCACGATTTATTTAGACTCGGTCGGGTAACCGGAAACCAGACTTATTTTTTTTCTTGGTCCAAGCACAAATCGTCAAGACAGAAGACACAGTACTAGGATTAGATTTATTCCACGAAGATATGGGAATATACTCACTGGAGTGATTTGACGGGGCCGATGAAAAATCCCCGTGAAAAGTGCTCACGGGGCCGATCACGGGGCCGGGGCCGATCGGCCCCGTCAAAATGCAAGGCCTGGAATACATCATTACATACTTCTAGTTTCATCCACTTCTGGTATAATTCATGTATGTGATATGTGAGATTGATGAGAAAGGTAGGTCCCCGAAGATGGGACTGAAAATTTATTATATTTAAGTCCCCTCCCCCACCCCCCCCCCCAATTTATTTATGCTTTTATATTTAAGCCCCCTCCCCTCCCCCAATTTATTTATGCTTTTTAGAATTAAATTTAACAAATATACAGGGGGGTGTTCCATGAGCTCAACCATCTGTGATATTATTAAGTATTTGCCACAGTTGGGTTGGTGGAAAGGTACATGTAGATTTTTTTTTTAAATCTACCTATTTTCTTCTGTATGAGAGCATCCTTCCGTAGGAGAAAAAATTGTGCCAAAGAAAGATGAAAAAAAAAAAAAATTGTAGTCTAATCAACTTTCTTTTCAATCACAAAAATCGATGGGTTGGTACAAGGTTATGGTGCATGTAACCAATTGTTAACGGTCCAATTTATACCAACAGTGTCAAGGACGCGTGTGCAATATACCGATGATGTCAAAGACGCTCGTGCAATATACCAATCATTCCAAGGATGCACATGCAATATACATATATACCACTGTGCATCAATGCTGTCATCTGTGGGTATAAAAATGAATCAAAGCTAACCGATACGACAAAAATTGCCGCATGGAAGTCTCGTGAAAATATTCATCTTCCACGAAATAACCAACCAATATAAACAAACATCCAGTCAGGCATAAAGGTGCTAATGTATAAAGTGATTATCAATAAATTTGGTCTCAGAAATTTATCCATGTTGTGTTTGTGTGTTGAGTCAAATGGTGGAGAGTTGTGCTAAACTCTTCATTTAAAGTGAAATGGAATCACCAGATGCGCAATAGGTGTGAACATGTGTAACAAGACAAGTTTGACAGTAACCATCCCATTCCACGGTACATACACGTTTCTGCAACAGGTTTCTGCTAAGTTCACCAACAAAAAAAAACACACACGAAATCTTAACCACGAAAATTTGCCAAGAAAATATCAAGTACCGCAGCTCCTATTATACAGTCAGAGGTACATGAAACAGGCGGGGTGATATATAAGGAATTATAATTAGGTTATTATAGGGTATTTTGATCCTTTTCGATCATGTTTGTCTGGACAAAGCTTAATACAAAACAGATGATACATATCTCGCTAGAGAGGCGAAACACACAAGAAAAAATACTTTTTCAGGCATTGCCAGTCGATATTTCTCGATCTGGAAAAACAATCACGAAGTCAGTTGCTGGGAAGCTATTCATCCTCTACTGGTTTGACAGAGTTGAAAGAGACGAGCTGTCAGTCAGAAATTAGTATTAGCAGAGCTAATTAGCGTAACGAGTGGAAAGATGAGTTCTCCAAGGGTGGACTATCTATATACCTGTTCAACAGGACTGTGGGAAAAATCGGTGGTATCATAGAACATTTTGCAACAGTTAATATTTCATACACATACCACAAATAGTCTGAGGTTGGCAGAGTTAACCTAGTATTTCAGGTCAACCCAGGCTCAACCAAATATATTTACCCAGCAAAAAATGAAATAAATAAATAACAGTTAAATACATCAGGCACTGTATCTACGCAAGTTGTCAAGTTGTAGAATGAACAAGGACTGCCCTAGAAGATACTATGTACATTACCAATCTCCACAGCATGAAGCATATTTACAACTACTGATAACCAAGGAAATATGGAAAATATGCAACAAATCATCCTTCTATCTCAAGAAATCAGGTTGAAAATACTCCATATCGATGATTAAAAATATTTCCTATTCTGTAGACATAGGAAACAGAACTGCAAAATCATGCCGGGAGTCCTGCTTCAATGCACCTGCCATTGCTATTGAGGCTAATCTATTGTTTAAGGATTAATTACATGCATGACATCGGCAGAGATGGAAATAAGGGTCAATGATCAGCAATAACTCATCAAATTTGGACATCAAACAATCAAAATGCCATAGCAATAACACAGACAAATTAATTTCCTGATCAAATTCAAAGCCTCTAATAATAATCACCGAATAATTATAATAATTATTTTCCTCTATTTTCAACCCTGCACCGGGTATCTCTCTCCGAGATTCGACCACCACTCAGTTGGGACCGAGGTTGGAGCGGAGTTCAACATATGATGTAGGTGGTCAGAAAACGTTCTGCCAATTGAAAACTGTCTTCAACCAAATGATGAACATCATTATTAATATTTATTTTGGCTACTAAGGCTCGTTTGGTGTCATTCGGACCCATTTATCATGGAAGACATCAATTTATCGGGCTATTTACTGCCAGGACAGGTTGGTTTATAAACAATTCTGGTAGACACTGCGGCTCCCATAGCCATCACAACATGGAGGAGCGGGCTGTAAATTACCCTAATGATCTTGCACAGCACAGGTGAACTTGGTTGCTACTGTTCTGTTTTCTGTAAGGTGATACAAATTTACCAGTTTACCCCCAATAATGGCTAATTAGCATAACTAGAATTCCAGCTACTAAGGGTTTCAACCATGGTATATCAGACAATTACACCTCACTCAAAATACAACGATGTCAAGGTGTTTATAATGCACCCAACACCACAATGTATCTGGTTCCCTGACGTTTCATTGGTTCATTTCTCAGCGCAGAGGTATTTTGATCATGTCTACAAGCTGTATTCAAGTTCAACCAGGCCCTAAATATGAACCTACATTTGCCACTAACCGCAAACACAATTTTTTTGGATGGGCTAAAAGTGTTTCTAAAAGGATATTCTAAATGATTGGATATGATATGATATGATTGGATATGAAATCAATATTTTTTTCAGAATTTCGTACATAATAAAGTTATCTCCATTAAATCAAAACTAACACGAGTTATCAACTTTTAATTATATATTATCAAAAAGGTTGTTTTGTTGAAATAGTGTTAGGAAATGAATCTTTCACGTTCAAGGCACACACCACAGTATCAGGTTTTTTCCAGAAAAGCAAATAAGATGAACATTTCATTTTTAAATCACACCACAGTTGACCTGCAGAAATGGATGGCTTTTCTTCAGACAAATTCTAACCTTCTGTTTTATGATATTATTGAAGAAATTATAAGGAATATATCATAACCTAGCCCTGAGTCCTGACCCAGGTACTCATTAACAGCCAGGCCATGTGGAGTACTTCAATATCACCATGTTGTTTACAAGTGTACATGTGTGCATTCTTAGTGATTAGCGAAAATTACAGCCCAGATACATTTTTCGGCATAAAACACATGACTCACATGAAGGTAGACTACAAAAACAATAATTAAAACCAGACATTGGTGGAATGCCAGTGCACCTGAAACAGTTCAAAAAGGGTCATTTGAAGACCACATAGCGGTAGAATGTTGTTTAGTAGGCAAGATATAAAATCTGCCTGTCCAAGTATCATCACATTTTGCTAGATTTGGCCTTTTTCCTATCTCTCTCATTGTTAAATTTTACAATTTTCGCCTGTTCAAATTTGAAATTGCCTGTCCAATGGACAGGTGGACAGATCTCTGGCTAACACCATAGACTGTATCTGATACATACAGGAGTGCACATCCGCATCATTTGAAAATATTATGGTATATAAACAAATATTTCTGCATTTAAGTGGTCATGTACAAGAATAAATAAGTTTGTTTCAGATCACAATTAGATTTATTTTGTAAAAAAAAAAAAAAAAAAAAAATGCACAATAGTGCTGGGAACAAAGTACAGAGGGCAAATTCAAAGATGTTATCACCAGAGAAATCTGTAATGAAGTATATATCAATACATGGGGTATGGTATGCTATTAATATTACGATTGGGCCCCAAGGTGTAAGCCAAAGCCCCATCCACCTTTCCATTGGACCGGTAATTTCAAATCTGGACAGGGAGACTCAGAGATACGTGTAGGAATAAATATGCTAGTTGACTCAGGGCATAATCTACACTTTTTAGTAAAGGGCCCGTTGGCATTTGGTTTGGAAAAAAACTATCCCAGGATTTCAGACAGGGGTCCGGGGGCGTGCTCCGGAAGCTCTGGGGTTTAAAATGGCTGCATTTACACCCATTTCTGGCACTTAAATTTTGTAAAATATTATTCACAATTTAACCTTTGTTTTAGGTGTTTTGAGAGAAAATAACATGTATTCATACCCAAAGGTGAAAAATCAGTCAGATCAAATTGGGGTAAAAATAGCAATGCTTTCGAAAAAAATAAATAAATAAAATGCATGTTATACAGCGCTGGAATAATGAACATAGGAACATGTCGATTATCTTAATACTGAAAATTTGTCAATACAATTTTTTTTAGAACTCTTCTAAAATATCTCATCAAATGAAAATACCAACTTCAATAAGTCATCTGGAATAAGAAAATGGAAAACAGTTTCTTAGTTTTCGTTAATTTGAAAGAAAACTATTTGATTTCAACTGTTACACAAACTTTACTACCCGAGGTGATTGAAAGTACATGAACCAACTAGAGTTAATGCCCCTGAAGCATCTCTGTTGAACGTTAATGCAACAACAATAACACGATTTGTGTAAGATTACATGCAAGGATTCATAGAAGTCCAAATTTTTACTACCCAATACAAAATATTGAGTTTTTTTTATGCTCAAATTGAGTTTTTCCGGCCCACCTACAAGCTGATATTGAGTTTTTGGATATTTTTACCACCCTACCAATTAAGATATTAACAAATAATTTCTGTAATACTGAAGTCAAACACCACATAAACCCACAAACTGTCAACAGGTCTGGCACACTCCACCTCTGATACATTTCACTGTAAAATCCAAATATAATTAAACGTTAAAGGAGTACTTAACTTATTTTATATAGGTTCCTATTACAAAGGTTAGACTCTTACAGAAATATAACCAACTATTTTACTTTCGTTAAGGGCGATAACCTATTATTTTAATTACAATTTGTGAAGCCATGTTTCCTCTTTGAGATCGACGTGGGCGCCGCCATATTGCCTGTGGGATGACGTGACTGATGACGTCAGCATTCAGGACAACGTCACGGCTAACGCTTGACCCATGGACGTTCCAACTACGGCATTTCAATTACTCTGGGTTCGAGTTTTAATTCGAGGAATAAACTGGCGCGGCAAATCCCACGGGGGGAAATCCTAAAAGGAAATTGGTTCAGGTTATCTTTGCCAACTGAAAAATTTATTCCCCAAGTTTTTCAACTGAGACTTGCCCGATTCAATTCGGACAAAATTTGAAACTGAGCGGTAAACTTAAAGAGTGTCCTCTGCAATTGTCCACTGATTTCAGTTGAACGACGATGCTTCTAAGTTGATAAACATTTTCATGGTTACACTTGAACTACTAAAATCAACTAGAACGTCGTTGAATTTATTGGGTTCCTTCTCCTTCGAATTATCGGCATGACCAGCACGATCAACCTTAAATCTCCATGACGTTGTGACGTTTTTAGATGAGTATAAACTCACTTCCGCTCATCTAAAAACGTCACGCAGTGGTGCAATGGCGGCGCCCAGTGCACGCCGTTGCGAGCAACAAATAATCAATATTTCATTTATTTCGCATTCTATCAACATGAGTTTTATACAATAAGGTTTGGAATACGAATGCTGATAAATATAGTCACACTCAAATATAAGGTAAGTACTCCTTTAATAACGCATTCAGGTGAAGCTGGTAACGTGTTTTATTAATTGACTGTGTATGTTATTACCCGAATACAGTGTAAAACGGCCTGTCGAACTCGACTTGTATTGGCCGAGTTGTATTGGCCGAGTTGAAAGCTGTATTGGCCGGGTTGAATGTTGTATTGGCCGAGGTCAACGAGTGCAGCCGTAACTAGCAGTAAGGACCGACGACTGGAGAAACAGACGACAGCAGTGTTGTTTGTTCAGCGCGATGGCGAGCGCAGAGCGTGTTATTCAAGGGTTCGTGGGTGGAATTTTAGAGCTTGAGGAGATATGTGGAGACGATTTAAAACGATTTAAACCTGTTACAGATCAAGAAACGGATGCTGCCACTCAAGCTCGGAAAAACAAGAACACGGCCAGTAAATGTCAATTAATAAAAATATTATGAATCGATTGTTTTCGTATAGCCTTAGTATTGACCTTCGGGTCGCCGTATTGGCCCTCGGCCTGCGGCCTCGGGCCAATACGGCGGCCCTCAGGTCAATACGAAGGCAATACGAAAACAATCGATTAATAACATATATTATTTAGTTCTAATACGTATCATAGATATTTATAATGAAATACTGAAATAAAATTTTAAGAAGTTTTCTGTTGGTTAATGTTTAACTTGAGAAATATAATGAAGACATTAAATTTGGACATAAATTAAAAACATTGTGTGATGGAAAAGAATCTAGTCCAATGATACAGGCCATGACATTAGAGATCATTGCGTAACCCCCAAAAAGGTTACGGGTACTGCAGGTGCGTAACCTATTGGTTAGGTTACGCCAAACTTGACTGCGTTACCCAAAGGTTACGTGAAAAGGTTACGCAGAATTTAACAAAATGCTGGATGTCATCAATGTAAGCAACCGCCAGAACCTGGGTTAAATGGACTCTGTCGCCACTTTATTCAAGATTCCTGTTTTCGTCCTTACAGCGATTAAAAAAGTTTTATAATTATAATAAAACAGTGTATTTTTTATTATTAAATCATTTTGGTCCAGGCATTTAGCAATATTTCGACCATAATCTGAATATAGTTTGTGTGATGGTGAATACTGACAGATTCACAAATTACGAAAGTATAAAAATGAAAACTGGACTCCGCATAAGCTCCTTCTGTCAAGACTCATGTACGTCAATGAAAAGAGTTTTCTTTTCAAATTTTAACTTTACAACACAGCCGGTAGTTTTATTTCAAAGTGTATCGCACTACTATCAGCGAAGAAAACCACATGGTAAATTTGTTCTCGTATTCCCGTCGTCCCGCCAACTGAAACAGAAAGCATGTGGAGTTTGTCGTGTCTATGTAGTCTCTTGCTCAAGTTCATGTTGGGCTGCAAAGTTGCTCTTCACAGGTTGTACAGATTTCCTGTCAATCAGCGACCAATGGGAGCGCTTGATTTGGTGTTAGCCAATCTTCTGTTGTAAAGCACGTGTCGCAGACTGTGTGCGCCCTATGACTGTAGTCGAGACCCTGTCGTTATATCGTCGTCATCGTTATCTGCGCATGTCTCACACCTGAGTTTACTTCCGCTTTCTGTATCAAGCGTGTTATTGGCAAAACTTTGGCAATTATTTCTAGAACTGAAATCCCCAAACATTCGAAGCCAGATTGTCGAACGATCGGCGATGGATTTCACATCATTGAAATAATTTGCACCATTTCGAGGATTGAGTTTTCGTCAAAAATATTGAGTGTTTCTTGCCCAAAACGTACACTTTTGAGTTTTTTACTGTCTGTATTCAGTTTTTGACATTTTCTTACTACCGTTAAACGGTAGTAAGAATGGACGTCTATGAATCCCTGTACATGTTGATTTATATGGCCAGTTGGAATATTTTTACATCATCACAACATCATCAATTAATTTGTTTCTGACAAACAAATGCAAGTAGCAACAACTTGTGAGACAAAACAACTCATTCAGCTGATTTTCCCCTGGAATAGGAGATGTCAGATCTGCCTGCAGGTTCTGATTCCATCAGATCTAGTTTCCGGAGGGAAAACGAAGACCAAATGAAGCGATCTTCGCAGCTCCCATTTTGTGAACACTTTGCTGACATCGCGCTTTCGTGGCTTGATAATAAAGTAGTTCGAAACTTCCCTATTACATTTTACAGATATGTCAGGGCAGAATCTAGAGCCAATTTAGTTCCGGGAAACGTATGGGTGCCCAAAACATCTGATGCCAAACTCAAATGAAAAAGAAAAAAACGAAAGTAGTGTTGTTGTTCAATTTGAAAGGATTTCTGAAGGGAATACTCCTAGAAAAACCTTCTGCGAGCCACAATATCGATCCGATTGCATAGCTGGGTATTGAATTTTACGCTAATAAACCTCTATTTTGTGATTGATCACAGGCTATTTGTGCCGAAATTCACTAACAATAATTGGATCCTCAATAATGAATTACGAATGGGAACTGGGAGTTTGAGACTGTCCAATTCTAGCAAATCTTGAACAGGATTTCACTTCCTGACTAACACCCTCTTGTCCTATATCACATGAACAGTTTTTTATAGTTAATACGATAAATAATGTTAGCTAAATAACCTTCCACCTGTTCACTAGACAAGCAATTTTAAATTTGGAAAACCAAAACTGGAAACAATTCGGAAAGATAAGAAAAATAGAGCCCGAGAAGACTGTCAAAATTATCTATTTTGCAAAGTATTATATTTGAAGAGGCAGATGCATAGCTAGTTGGAAGTTACAGATGCTGTGACAAATAAATTCACCTGGAGGGCTGGAAACTGGAACCACTATCGTGGGTTCTAAGCTCCTACATTTATCAGTGTCCGATATTCATTTTTTGTTTGTTTTGAAAGTGATCGTAAACCCTCAAGTATAGTTTCCATCAAATGAAAGGCCATTGCGAACTGTGTCGAAAGATATTTATTGTAATTTATTACGATTTTATTACACAGAGTAAACTGCAAATAAAGGATGATATAATACTATTCTATGGTGGTCTGTTGCAATCATATCTAGGTCCAGTGATGTCACACTGACCTGAATACATATATTTGAAACTGTGCACTTTCCAATGCCTGATTCAAGCTTAAGGTGTGTATACTTTGAGTTTCAATAGACTCACTGTTCCAATGTGCATGTTTCACCAAAATCGGGGAAATTAAATGCAAGATTCAAATTGATTTGACCCTTACGAGTTACCATCTCCCAGGTTTGGTGAAACATGCATATTGGAACAGTGAGTCTGTGTTGAAACTCAAAGTATACACACCTTAAGCTTGAATCACACATTGGAAAGTGCATACAAAGTTTGAAATATATGTATTAAGGCAGTGTGATGTCACCGGACCAAGATATGACCGCAGCAGACCACCATAGAATACCATGCTTTATTTGCAGTTTACTCTGTGTAATAAAATCGTAAAAAATTACAATAAATATTTTCCCACACTGTTTGCAATGGTCTTTCATTTGATGGAAACTCTACTTGAGGGTTTACGATCACTTTAACAAATCACGACGGGATATTCTTTCCATTTTAGCATTGTATGACAGTCCTCTTTAGGTGCTGGAAGTCCAGTTTCAACACGCTTTCAGGGAGCACTATTTTGCACCCCCCCCCCTCCCCCCCACCCCTCATCTCACAGTTAAAGTGTTTCCAGATCACCGTTCTGGGTCACTAGTAATCCTTGATCGCCGGACCAGAATTACAAGGGTTAACTTATTATTATTACCCAACTGTTGGCTATGAAGAATGTTTTACCTGGTTCTACACTTTGTGTTACGACTCTTGTATTCCGTATCAAATCATCGAAAGCAGCAACGATGGACAGTGTGTTTCTGTTCATCTGCAAATAAAATATGATAATAAATATTAATTTAATGAGATGTCATTTTAATATTAAAATATTCAAAATTCACATGAACATAACACACATGTACAGACCCATTTAACCCATTTGGGTCTCCTAAATCAAGTCTGCATAACGTCTTGGCAGCCCAGCCATACGCCATAACACCACATCCCCGTCATTTTTTCTTCATGTCCGAACATGACAAATATCAACGATTGAATATGGCATTAAACGAGTTGTAAACATGTGAAATATACTTAAATCATGAAATCACTATATATTGTTGTTGTTGTTGTTTATCTGTAAATCCACTCTTAACTCGATGGGTATTTTTCACTGATGCTACAAGAAAAAATCACATGGTGCTATATTCCCAAAATGCTGTTTGTTCTCTTATGCTTGAGAAAGTAGACGGCCGGCGAAGACAAATGATCTGACCCATTATCAGATATTAGAAATTATCTGACTCATACTGGCACAACAAGAGGTATATAACTCTTGTTGTTTATTTGATATTCTTGCACGGCCACGGGTGTGTGCAGAGAAGTTCACTCTTAATTTCACAAGTCCACAGCTTGGCGAAAAACGGGATGTGTCGAATCAGTGACAAAAACCTGCCGTTGTTGTTGTTGTCGTACTTTGGCTTTTGCACCGACACTCTTGAACTTTGCCGTTCACCCGCAGATTTGTAGATAAAATATAGTGACTTGTACATCGAAAATCAGATAACGTTAATGGACAGAGACTAGGGAGATTTTAAGAACTTACCTTTGCAATAAAACCAAAATAATAAGGGAAAGTTTGTCTATTTTCTTCTCTTCCACCTTTTCATTTCAGTCGCGGCTGTTTTTGAACGACAATCCGATCAACCAATCACAACGAAGTATTCAGTAGCCCCCTAGTAAGGGAGGTCACTCTCCGACGTTTTATCTGGTCATTCACTCAGCTGAACATTAAAAATAGCCGGGATTAATTACGTTCTCATTTACAAATTTCCGTAAAATTATTAATTTCGCGGGGATGCAAATGGCGAAATATATTGAAATTCAAATCAATCAAAAGAAATATCAATCTAACGCTCAATGTAACATTTGAATTTTATGGAAAAGGTCAATGCCCTTATCTCTCCAGCTCTCAACAGCGGAAAACCCACTCAGGCTGAAGGAGTTACACGGACAGATTTGAGATAATATATCGCATTAGAGGAGTTGATAATATTTTATCGAGCAAGAAAATCCTACCTTATCAGAAATCTCGATATGCAAACACTGCTAGTCCGTCTCTATAAATGACATGCGCAGAGTTATGTTTGCTCTTCAAGATACGCGCTCGAGCTTTTATCTGTGCTTGCAATTCTCAATGGTTAGGCCTAAATTCATATGTTTATTCCAATTTGATTTGTTTCATGCCCTAGTGCCATGACTAATTTGGTGTCACCTGCCTTGGTCAAAGACAAAAAAAACTGGACATGCATTGAGGATCACGCTGTTACTCTCACGATATAATGTGAATGTAACCTGAATGTCAAGCTGTGATGGGTTCCCTGCTGTGATATAATCACACTTATCAATGAGAGAATTTAACAAATATGTATATTCATGACTAATTCAATATAATAATTTCATCTAACATAGAAACAAAGGGAAATGATACCGTATAGTATACTCCATAAGTGTGTCTCCCTTTATTTTCCTGGTATGCTGAATGATAGGCGGATTAAATCACCAGGCGTGTCTGGGACAGAAGAGTCAGTGGGTGGAATCTGCTTGATTAAATGTACCGATACCGTATACATTATATCAAAATACAAAAGAAAGGTTTGAATATATTCTAAGTTACAAGATTGAGAATAAAAACCGAAAAAGTTAAGAAGATTCAGAAATCAGGATTGCTATGACAAGAAATGAATGATGTTTAAAAAACACCAAAAACCTTAACCTACCGGTACTATGTCACCCAACTTTCGGAAATGGCATTTTAAGGTCTCTATTATGGCAAGCCGTTTCAGTATTTAATCGGTTATCTGAATTATCTCGAATTTGTATATACGCCATACAGATTTCAAGATATGTGTAAAATAATTAAACATATGTATAAAAGTGAGCATTTCATGAATTCCACCGTGACGGAATCACCGTTGGAAAGATTTTTTTTATTCAAAGCCATGTACTCGAAAGTTCCGTGGTCATACTCATGTAGTTTTATGTTTAGTTTGCTATTCTATATGACATCTGTTTACGGATCCATGAAAAATCTACAGATGATCCAGCATTTTCAGTAAATCATGCCTCGAAATGTTCGTGACGGAATCACCTGAATAGTATACACCCTACTGAATCGACAAGTATGATTGTAGGTAAACACCGCCGGTCACGTGTCAAATCACAGTCAATGGTAGAGTTTTCGGTGCTTTCGTTATCAAGCGTGGGCGTGTGTCTGACCAGACGACAGTGACCACAGCCGAAAATGAACGATTTTCAGCATATCGATGACAGGTATGGTTACTGGTGTCCAGTCAGTTTTTGATGGAGAGATATCGTACTATATTGTCAGCAAATGTAGGGTTATTACTATTTCAAGTTAACAAAAATTTTTAAACATTTTTGCGGCGAGAGGTATTTTTAGGTGTTGGTGGACAGTCCATGGTAGGTATTAGCATCGAATTATAGTGTGAGGAAATGAGCACAAAATGAACACGTGGGAACTTACTACCTGCCTCATGTATCACTGACTCATTCATCTCTCGATTCCTTTCACTTGTGTGTGTTTAAGAGGAATATGAACCATTAATTCTCTGTCTGTCTGATATTACGACAGTCCATGGTATCATCATCGGACCGATCGACAGTCCATGGTAGGTCAAAATACGATCAGTCCGAACAGACGTGAACCGTGTAACCTTGGCCAATGATTCGCCCAAATGGACTGTTGCCAAGACAAATGGTAGCTAACATGGACTGTCGACATATCTGATATACAATCATATGTTGCCTCGTTATAACATTGCAGCTGTTATCCGGCTTCAATGTGAAGTGATCCAATCTACAGTTCATGGTCGCATGACACATGGACTGGTGCATTCACCTACAATCATACTTGTCGATTCAGTAGGGTGGTATATAAACGGCAAATTGGAGCCGATTTAGGGGGAGATATCAGTAGTATACAAACGGGATATTGTCTCAGTTTCGCCCCACTGCGCATGCGCGAATGGGTCGAAATGGGGCGTGCGCATGAAGGTGTGTGGAGGTGTTCTGCGCAGGTATGACGTCACTTCCGGTCTGGGTGAATCGGGCGTGACCATGAGGGGGTGGATTCCACCGCGGTGATGCGCTCTGGCGGTGATGCGGTCTGCCTCCGCGGACCGAAATTAGTCCCAAAACCGTGAGTTTTCGTGAGACTTTTCGGCAATCTGTAGGGACCGCTAGTGGACCGATTGGGTCGAGTGAGGTATCAATATGAAGCAGTCGTGAGGGAGTATTCAACGGGCTGGGTGTGACGTGGAACTGACGTCATTCTGCGCATGCGCAGATGTTTTGGGGTCTAGGTGGGCCACTAGTGGGCCGATTGGGTCGAGTGAGGTATCAATGTGAAGCAGTCGTGAAGGAGCATCCACCTGGACTAGCGTATCGTTCGTTGTCAACATTCTGCGCATGCGCAGACAGGGAATTGTGGGAAAAGGGTATGGAAATAGACGTTTTGGGGTCTAGGTGGGTCACTAGTGGGCCGATTGGATCGAGTGAGGTATCAATGTGAAGCATTCGTGAGGGAGCATCCACCTGGACTAGTGTGTCATTCGTGTTCAACATTCTGCGCATGCGCAGACAGGGAATTGTGGAAAAAGGGTATGGACATAGACGTTTTGGGGTCTAGGTGAGCCCCTAATGATCCTATGGTGTCGTATGAGGTCTTATTTTGAAGCTCTCGTGAGAGAGCATCCGCCTGGCGTTCGTGTTCAGGATTTTCCATCCGGGGTTTTCCCGGCCCGACCCGCCCTGGCCGCAGCGCGCGCGGGTTATCCGGCCGCACGCCTGCGCGGCATCACCGGAAGTGCGCGGGTGAATTTCGGGTCAAAAGGTCAAAGGTCACATCCAGGTCTAAAGGGCCCCCTTCTGGCTAGGTTCGGCCCTCTCCGGGCCAATAGATAGGGAGTAGTCCATAGTTTCGGATTATTGGTCCCCCCTCAAAAATTTTAATACAGCAGACCGTCCGGGTCTGACCACATGATAATTATCCTTCCCTTTTTGGTAAGCAGTATTTATAGTACCAAGCTTCTGGGTACTACCATTCCTTCAAAATGACATATGCGGATGGGTGACTCGGTTGAGCTATATGGCGAGTCGGGCGGCGAAGTCAACCTTCGTCAGCCTCAGTTTCCTACGTTTTTCAGGTGTTTAAAAATAGGATTATGTTACATATGGAACATGTGACAAAAAACGGCCTGGTCGACCCCATATTTTGAATAGCTTTTTTCCCCGCCTCGAGACGGGGAACACTGAGACGAAATCTTATTGAAATCGATTGTCAAGATTTTTCCAGAAAATGAACGAAATATGGCGTATTTTGGGTCATTTTAATAGATTTCCCAGAAAATATGGAGTACGTACCGAGGGAAGAAAATTTATCCCGGGTTGAATTTGCATAACTGGCTTGTATGCTGAATTAATGGTATGAGCATTCCCATGAAGCAAATATATACTTTTATATGGGTTTTCTGGATGGTTTGGCATCTCAGAAAGACGGAAGGGCTATACCAAGGGCCTATTTCCAGCAACGAGGGGTCTGCTGTGGACTGCACCCATAGCCTTTATCCGTCCTCCCGAAGCACCCATGGAATGCACAGGGTCCCCGACAATATTGCCAGCACTATGCCCATGTTAAATGGCCAGTGGGGAACCCTCCGTTTTCCCCAGAACCTTATGAGCACGAAAAAATGCATGTAACCATGGTTATATAGTAATAAACTTAATCTATAGGTGTTGGACGAGTCTCCGTACGCCGTCTTCCTGGTATACACCTCGAACCTCACTTCACTCCACCTGTGGCTCTTGTAACTCCTCGTCAAATGCTGGTATGCCCGCTCTTAACCTAGACCAAAACATGTACTTGGTCTGTGGGCTGATTTCATTGGCTCTCTATTTTACTGCAGTGCTCTTGCATTGTTTTCTGGACATTTATGGGTTACATTTGGACCCATCCTAGGCCACTGATTGGCTACTTTCTCCACGGTGTTCAAGGCCAGTTTGACCGAATCCCCACATGTCTGTTATAGCCTTCATGCATTATGCTCATATAGAAAACACACAAGACGGTTTTTTACCTCCGTCGATCAGACGGAGGTCTAGGAGCGCAACGTGAAATCTCCCGCCAAATAATTGTCATATGGGGAACCCACGACTCATAGTATTTCCAATAGGGATCGTCATGGTTCCCGACGAAATCTTGAATCTTTTCTTTGGACACAATTGAAATAACGGGGTTCCCCATTGCAATGCATTGCAGTGGGCCTTGCTTCTGTAGTCGGGTTCCACCTCAATCTCGAAACCAGAGCAAAATGGTACATCTTCAGAAAATTTATGACCTAGGCCTATCCCAAAGTTCACAAGATCATTATTGTTTAGCATCATCAGATAAACAAGAATAGTACGATCAGACAACATGCAGGCGAAAATACTGTATAATTGACGTAATACAGTAATTCGTTGTTTTCCGCGTTTCAATGGTTGATCTTCAATGCAGAATCTAGGTCAACTAAATTTATAATGTCTGCTGCTTCAAACGAGTAGGCCTACACGCACGTTCAGTTTTATTTTTTTAACAACAAAACTGGCATAATGTTAGCAAGAAAAGTACATATCATCGGGCGTATGAACAGTACTATGTATTGAATGAAGAACAGAAATGCTGCAAATGCCCTGACCTGATCATGTACATGTCACGCTAAGAACCTTGGAATAGGTCATAAATTTCCCGAAGATGTACCGTCTTGCGGCACCAGTCCATTCACACCCATTCATCTCCTCGTGGGTTCGTCCGTTTGTGTGAACCTGTCATTCACTTTGTAAGTTACTGCAGTCTGATAAAACTGGTGTTGATAATTGTAATCTTTATTGGTAATGATCATTGACACAAAATATCTCCTCCAAGCAGCACGCAAATTGCGTGTTTTACGGTTTCCAGGGGCAACGTTTTGAAGGGGATAACTCCGCTCAATACTTCTAGAGCACTTGTACAAAAGTTGTCTCCCTTGGTATTTTTTTCTAGCTTTGTTGTCTTATCAGTTCTAATATTTTTTTTAACTTGTTCAAACGATATAAAGATGAACAATTATTCTGAAATTAATTTGAGGGATTCTCCAATCCAATCAAGATTTTGCAGAACTAGAACACTTTTCAGCCATTTCATTTAATTTTTTTGGGGTCTTTTTTTTGTCTTCGTTTTTTTTTTTGTCTTTGTTTTTTTTTCATTCTGGCTTTAGTGAGTCTGTATGACAAAAAAGAGCAATAAACCTGATTCTTTTAATTTCTGTTTCGTAGAATGAAAGAAAACGTGAATTTATTTTCAAATAAAAAAGTTCATCATTCTGTGCTTTTGAAACATTCTATCAATTTGGAACCTGCTTTGATTTTTGAGTTGTAAGTTGGTGCAGTGATCTCAATGTACATCATCATCATAATAAAGGAGTTAATTGTTCATCTTGAGCTTGACTAGTTTTGATCCATATCACCTAACGGTCTCAAAATTCTTCCTGGCAATGTATAATGTAATAGCTGATTTGAAGCGTCCATTGAGTCTGGAAAAAGACTTGATAGGTCTTGAAAAAGG
>JAVTVY010005899.1:0-40564 GCA_036873755.1 Hanleya hanleyi
GTGCGTTCGTATGTTCACATGTATAAATTTGTGTACAGTGCTTTTAACCATCATTAATATGCAGTAAATACGTTTTGCAACGCAAGTCTATATGTGTGATGTTATAGAACGGTTGCGCTATATTTTATGTCAATTTACAAGCATGTACATAATACATGAAAGATTGGACCATGTATTATATTGTATTTGTGACAGTGTATAATTTGGTTTTGTCTGAACATGTGAATTTGTATATTTTTTAGGGTTTTTACTCAGACGAATAAACGGCTATATCGGACTTAAAAACGGTTATCCGAGTTAATCATTCCGGGTGACTACTACAATACAAGCATATAAGACATTATAAGACGAACACATGTTGAAGATCTCTACAGTTACGATACATGATATCTGAGTGATATACATGAGTGATCAACAATATAAATCCTATAGCGGCAATAGCTCTTAGTGGTGTTACGACCTCCACGCGTTCCGTCCTCTTTACAATTCTCGAATCGTTTCACAATGTACATGTATCGAGGGCTGACATAATAGTGAGAGTCGGGGTCAGAGAATAGGACTTTCCTGGTGCTCCCCTTGCAGCAAATTTTTGAACCACTAAACGGATACATTGGGAAGTTGAGATATGCGTGTTGCCAGCAGCTGCTCCCGTGTTTGAACCCTTTGCAATATATGAAGCATCTACCTTGGATAGAAAAATCGAGAATGCATTGTATCTGATAAAAGAACCATATACCATATCAATTCAGAAAAGTACCTTCAATTCTTCGTACAGATATACAATTTATGTTTGTTTATTATGCAAACATGCCCTTGCCGATGTGCGTGATGATATTTTGGGACAATGTCCTGAACATTTTGTATGTATTTCACAAATATTTTTTCGAGCTAGTTCCTTCTGAGAGAAGATTACATTACAAATAAAATGTATGTTGGACACAGCACAAAACACGACTTTAATTAGCTAATACCAAAATCCAAGAAATTCATGAAAACAGCTTTATCTGGCTCTAATCCCGAGGAAGGACTAATCAATCAGCACTAATACTGAACTGATGCATCACATATAATTGCTATACTTGTGGGCGACAATGCTACAAAGAAATGAACATTGTGTCTAACACTAATACGCTTATTTTACGGATATATTTTCAAGTTCCTGTAATCTGTCCTTATTCTGACATATCAGATAATTTTTCATTTAAAGTCAGATCATTAGACCTCAAGCCATGGTTCTTTGTCTGGGAAACAAGTGGAAATGTCTAATGACTGATCTGGGCCAGGTTGGCATAAAATACTACTACCCTCAACAAACAAGTTCACAATTACGGAAAATGATGAAATTAATGAAACTAATTATAAAAATACTTTCTAATTTTGGCAAAGATATAATTTGATAACTTTACACATACATGTTAGATAAACTCTTTTGTAATGAAGCCATGTTTCATTTCAGGGAATCGCACATTCCTGCGTATTGCAATATCGCAAACTTTACAGCAGCTAACTCCGTGTTGGCCACATTTGAAGAGTAGACGTCAGATAGTTCGTGATTAGAATAATGACGTGCTCATAACAGACTAATTTGCACAGAGACACGAGCAGACATACAAGAAACAAAAGGAGATGGGCTATACGTGGTGCGGTTGCAATCGATAGTAATAGTGTTTTAATGTACAGCAAGACAAAATATATGTACAAAATATGTGAAAGTTCTAGCTCGATTGCATCATGATTATAGCTATTACATGAAACTGAAATGAACAGCATGATATATTTCGTGAAAAGGGGTCTAAATCGAAGCATTTCAACACACAATTGGACATGAAGGACACCTTGGGTCACAAAGCCATTTAACTTGTTGACGGTGGCATTATATCTCCACTGTCGGAAAATCTTTTTTGGTCCAAGGGGTCCTTCGTGTCTAAATGTGTGTTTGAATGACTCGGTTTAGATCTTTTTTTCACGAAATAGCACATACTGCGGATTTTAATTTCATTTGTAACTTTTAACTTTCACATATTGTGTACATATATAATTTATTGCCGTTACATTAAAAAGCAATTATTTTTAGGACATTTCATTTTTTTCTCCAACCGCACCACGTATAGGCCAATGTGCTGCCTTATCGTACGTACCATCTCCTTTTCAAATACGTATAAGTTTCTTACGAGAGAGAACAACAATGCATCAGCTTTAATATACAAAATCTTGCCCCTGTGAATTCTTTGGTTTACTAGATGCACCGCGATTGGCTCTTGGGTACGTGCCATACACCACCCGTAATTTAAGGTCTATGCATCTAAAACGAGTCATTATTCCATTGTTTCGCATGCCATTCTGATTGCATCAATATGGTGCTGATATTAAGATTGAATCCGAACTACTGAATACATGACTTGCCGGTCGTGTGAAAGTGGCAAAAAAGAAGAGTTATTGCCCCTTTTTCAGGAGCAAGATCCAGATACAGCAATGCCTTCAACATGGGCCTCGGGGAAAAAAATCACCGTTATAAGTTTGTTAAAAGACAGTGTCAGAAGCTGACAGGAACCTGAGTTATCACTGAACTGTTCTAGAGTGAAAGAAGTCTGATGAAATCGTGTAAAAAAATGCAATTTTCAGTCCATGCCTATACTTACAACAAACGTGAGGCAAAAGTTTACTCGTGGTTCGCAGTGCACTATGGGAAGGAAACATGGCGATTTTTCAACGACCGGCAAGGCGTGTATTGATATGATATGATTGGAAGTTATGTTGCTACTGGTGTGATTAATGATAATGGGAAAGTATTATTAGTTTTTACAGTACGTTTTTACTAGTTACTTTAAATGGGGACCCCAAATCCAACTTTTAATCTCATGTTTTAAATTATATATATTATTGTCTATAAATTTATAGATTAGACTTATGTAGCATATTTTTCATGTAATGCATTTCCATGTTATATTTGTTTTACAAGTTATACATGTCAGTGATATTAGCTTCTGTCCAGCTAACGTTTTATTTGTTTGTAAAACCGACGAAAAATAAAGTATCTTATCTTATCCTAATATTGGCAGTATTTTAATCCTATGTGCAGAAGAATTTCCGCTGTGGACGAGAAGTTTAGTTCCTTTCAATCGGACTTGTCCACTCTGTCGTCTAGAAAATGAGAAATCAAGAATATAGAGCTAAAATACGTCGGTAACAAGGCTCAGTTTACTTTTAACTCTCATTTGGCGGAAGAGATCGAATAGTGGTCAAGAATCTACGAGGGGAAAAACTGGACCCCTCTAAGCTAGAAGCCGTTCTGGAGAAAATACGGAAGCGCAATACGCTCATAAGGCTAGCCGACAAATCGCCTTGTGTTTGGGACACAGTCAAGAAGTATAAATCAGACGAGTTGGCCAGTGACACTGATGACGGAAAGCGTATACGCCAGGCGGAGGGAAGGGCTTTTCGTAGGAAAGCGGAAAGGGTCCGCCAACGTAAACATCGCTTCACAGATGTTGCCACGAGTGGTTCAAATGATCGGGGTGCTACTGTTACTTTTATTCCTCGCCAACCAAGAACAACAATGCAGTTCTTTCGGAATGGACAAGCCATATATAATAGGATATCCCACACGGCGTCTCAACCGGGCGTTCAACTCCTTCTACGATATCTGCTTCCGGTGTGGGAAGGCCGGGCAGTGGGCGTTCTCTTGTCCAAACGAAATTCACTTCAGTTCCAATCAAACCAGGAACAATCCGGGTCAGAATCAAAATGACTCAAAAAACTTGAATGGTAAGTATAATACTCTTTTTCCAAATGAAGATATTGATTCTGACTTTAATCTTCTGCTCAAACAAAGAGGTCAATCTGATTATTCTAAAGATATCATTGATGCAAATGTAAAGGGGGATCAAAAGCTCATTTGAATTACTGGCGCGAGATAGGCGCTAACGATTATACTGTTCACGTAATACAAAATGGCTATGTAATACCTTTCACTACTATGCCAGCTAGTATAATATTTCGTAACAATCACTCTGCCTTTGCTCATGCTAGATTTGTTTCTGAGGCTATAAATGATTTACTCAAGACAATCTGGGAAGAAAAGACTCATTTTACCCTTTCGTCACGTGATCAAGTCTGTTACTATTCGGAAAATTAAGTTTGTTGACTGGCGCAGTGCGTTGAGTTACATTGAGTCTTGTGGATATATGTTCAAATTCGACTTGAAATTTGGATACCATCATATAGACATTTGTGAATCCCACCAAGGCTTTCTAGGATTTTCGTGGAATTTTGGTACTTTTGCCTTGCCGTTTGGCCTCAGTTCGGCCCCGTATTTGTTTACTAAATATTTGAGGTCTTTGGTCAAATATTGGAGGGCCAACGGCGTAAAAATTGTTTTCTTACATGATGGCTGAGCTGTTAATGCCGACTTCCAAAAATGTGTTTTTCAGTCAAACTTCGTGAAACACTCGTTGAGCTGTTCAGGTGTTTTAGCTTATTTGTCGAAATCTATTTTTGACACTGTGCAGGTGTTAGAACGGCTAGGTTTGGTATGGGATTTGTATTCTGGCTACCTGAAGATCACAGAACGCAGGATTAACGAACTGGTTAGGAGCTTCTGAAGTCTATTACATGTATTTCTGCGCGTCAATTTGCTAAGGCTACCGGGAATAAGAGGATCCCATATAACTTGATGCTGAGATGAAATTTCCCACTCGAGAGAAGGAAAAATCATCCCGACCGAGCCGTTAGGCGAGGTCGGGATGATTTTTCCTTCTCGAGAGTGGGAAATTTCATCTCAGCATCAAGTTATTTGGGATTCTTTTTCCCATATAATTTTTTTTAGCCGAAAATATTGCCAACAAAGCACAACAAAGATTTTCAGCTGACGGTTTGTTTACAATTTTACTGCGCAGTTATATACATCACGTAGGGTGAACAGGCACAAGGTTTATTACGCAGCAAGATTATTACGCAGCAAGAGAGAGTTCCCAGTTTAGAAATCATTATAAACAGTAAATTTATCGAATTTAGCAGTTGAATAAATTCAGTTCGCCTTGGCTAAGGAGTAAAAGCATTACAGTTTGACGAAAGAGTCAAGTCCACAATGTAACTCGTAACTGAAATGAACTGAACTTGAAAGTTGAAGCAGAAAGCGCGGGTTTCCAGAGTGTAATCACTCGACAGTCTAGGACGTTTTTCGCCAGTCGGAAAGTGAGGTAGGGAGAAGTTGATATTTATTGTTCCACCTGAAATAGCACAACCACTAAACAAGGGGCCCATGGATGAATATGTTTGGATGTCATGGGATTCTTCACCTGCGAAACTGAGGGACGTGGCAGCGGCCGAGGCTGAACTGCATGTAGAGACACGCTGCGAGGACGATAGGCAGATGGCATCCATTGGTGTTGGTGTATCGATAATGCCAGAAATTTCCATTTGTCGCTGCTCCGAAAGAGAAGAATAATTCAGGATAGACTGGACGTTTTTGTGGCCTGTTATCTGCATGACTTCTGTGGGAGGAACTTTACTGTTGACAAGTTTCTGTGCAACATATTTTCGCGCACTCGTGTTGGTGATTTTCTTCTGTTCCGGGAGGCCGGCTGCCGTTTTCATGGATCTCATAATGGCGGCAATTTTATTTTCGCCAACGCACTGATTTTTGTACCATACTTCATTTCCACGTGGATTTTTACATTTTGGTGCAATGTAAAACGGAGAATCTGCACTCTTGGTATATTCTGGACGTTTCTCTGCGTAAAACTTGTACAGGGTCACGGGACAGCGGTCAGACTGAGTGGAATAAATTCGAGGATTTACAGTGCGAGTGTCTCGCGGGTTTGCGCCAGTACGGGTCTTGGTCTGCCGTTCACACGAATACTCGAGAAATTCTCGACCTACAGAATCTGTCTCGAGTGTAACATCTCCCCACTGCAATTGACGATGTTCCTTCACGGCACGGAGGCCAAAATGGGTGGTGTTGTTGAGCCACAGAGTATTTAAAACGCTGTCTGGGGTACTTCGTCCGAGCTGGCCGGTTTCGTACAACTTGGAGATTTCATCGTCGGTGATCGGCTCTGACTTACACGGTTTGTTGCCCTTTCCATCCTTCTTAAGTTGGATTTGTTTGGCTCGTAATTTTAATAATAATAATAATAATCATTTGGCCTGAATCCATCGTGACACGGAACAAAGTAAATGTTCCCAGTGGTTTGTGCCGTTTTACGAATGTTCCAACTGCCTTCTGGCTGGATTTCTTCACCCACACACTATCGCCAGGTTTCAAGAAATTCAAGTTGATGTCTCTGTCCATCGACATATTAATCCATCAATTATCGGTATTGTCATAATTGTGTAAAGCAGACGATAGTAAATGTTACTAAAAATAGGCGTAGTATATTTGACCTACACATTTCATTCATGAAAATACGAAAGTAGTCCGGCATTACTTCTGATTGGCTAGTGCGCGTCACGCGCTGATCTCGTATACGTATATGGGATGAACTTTCCCACAGGGTGTTCTCATATGGATTTCATTGGTTATTATATGGGAAAGTTATTTCCATGATGCCGGTTATTGGTGATTTGGCTAGACTAATGACCAGACAACTAAATTTTCAGATTGCCACCAGACTTTTCGGGGATAATTTGTTTTGTTTACTCTCATGTACTCCAATAATACAGGAACTTAACTTTTGGTTATCCAACTGTTCAAAGTTAAATCGACGAAATTTATTCTCTTATAGTGTTCCTGAACTATTAGTTTTTTCCGATACCAGCAGTGTCGCTTGTGGTGCCTTCATGGTGACATTAGGTTCTAATGTATTTCATAAATTCCGATCCGTTTTAGAATCCATACAAAGTTCTACTTGGAGACAGCTAAAAACCGTCCTACAAGCTCGTAACTGCTTTCATTCCGTTGTTACGGGGTAAAATGTAAAATGGCACACAGATAATCAAAATGGGTGTTTCTATTGTTCAGGCAGAGAATAAATTACAAGCGTCTGGTCCGTCATTCATAATTCAGCCGTCGTCCATTAGAGAATATCCGCGTCCATAATCCAAAGACCTATTCCATATTCCATATAACAGTATTAGCACCAAATTCAAAAAGACAATCATAGTATACATAAACATAGGCTTGTTTCCTGCAAGAGAGAAGCGGTCAACAGTTTTCAAAGATGCCGGCAAGACATCATGATGTTCCAAAAATATCAAATCCGTATCGCTGGTCAGTATTCTTAATCCATAATATTCGTTGTAAAGTCGTCATCTAAAGAATGATGTATCTCGGTCACGCTTTGCTTGTGACTGTTCATATGAGTACCATGGGGATCTTGAAGTACATGGGTTCATACGGCCCCTAGCCCCGGGTTAAGCGGAATTAGACACAAGTTACGAAACGTAGCGCCATAGATCTTGCACGCTACGTTCGTATTTTGCTATCAGCATGCGATATGTATCGCCAAATTTGATAAACTTTGAGTGGAGGCGCTTGGTGGAATAGCCCTGTTTTATAAGTTTCTGCAACAATGTTTTGTGACGTTGATTAAAATCGTCACATTTAACACAGGATCTAGCAAATGCTACTAAGCGAGATATGTATACGCCATATGCAGGTCCCACTGGAATATTACTGTCCAGAAAGGGATAGTTTACGATGTCGAAATTGTAATCATCTCTTTTGTCATACAGTCGACGAGAGAGAAGGCCCGCTTCATTTTTATAGAGATATAGGTCTAAATAAGATGTGCCTGTAGGGCTATCTGTAGTTTCCTTCAAATCCAGTGAAGGTGGATATATATCCTTCACTGCGTCATTTATATAGCGATTATCCACAGCGAGAAGATCGTCTATATAGCGTTTGGTGAATGAGAAGGAACGGGCTTTGAATGGATCGGTTTTTGAAAGCGCCTGCATGTAGTCATATTCATAAGAGAACAGATATGGGTCAGCCAACAGGGGTGCACAATTAGTACCCATTGGAATACCTATATGCTGCTGATATATTGTGTTGCCAAATTTCACATAGATATTTTTAATGAGAAATTCAAGCAACTCTATAAACAAAGAAACATCCCATGAATGATATCTCCTGTATGTAGTAGAGCTAAAGAATGCTTTATGGCATCCGACATTAATATATCTACGATCAGTTTTCTTGAACACAGATACTATTAATGAACTTAGATGGTCAATAAGGTCCTGATGAGGGGTTGTAGTATAGAGAGTCGAGAAATCCCATGTGGATACATGTCTATACACTGAACAAAAATTCCTTAAAATATAAGGAATATTCCCCGACTATTACACCAGCGGAATATTCTTTAAAATTCAATAAGGAATATTCCGTAGCGTGTTAAGGAAATTTCTGAACATGGTAAGGAATATTCCTTAGTTATGTTGAGGAATATTCCGCTGGTCTAATAGTCGGGGAATGTTCCTTAAATTTTTAAGGAATTGTTTTTCTGTGTACGGTATGTGACTTTTAGCATCAACGAAGTTACAAGAAATTGCTCTTGACCTGCAGAATATGTGCTCCAGTTACAGCATTTCACTCAAAGTTGTTTTGATCCCAAAGGGGGGGGAGAATTTAATGGCGGATCACATCAGAAATTTGTGGGATCATGACGACAGGCAGGTCACCTGGAAATACTTTACCTTCATGAACGATATGTGAAGACCATTTACCGTTGATAGATGAGCGAACTACGAAAATGCTGAGTTAGATAATTTTAATTCGAAAGTCTGGAATCCTGGAACCAGCACGGTCGATACATTCTCTGTAGATTGGCAACATGATAATAATTGGCTTGTTCCCCCTGTAGGTAATAAAACACCTGGTTCACTGCAGGGCCGAGGGAAATATAATCGTCCCTAAATGGCCTTCTTCGTTATTTTGGCCATTATTATTCGAATCACAGGGTGTGTGGATGCCAAATGTAGAAGATCTTATAGAGTTTAACCCTACCTGGTCTGTGTTGGGGGGCCGAAATGGCTGCGCTATGTCCGGCTATCTCCGGAACGACAAAAAATGGAGAGATGAAACTCCTTGACTTTATAGAGTGAGTGAGTGAATATGATTTAACGTCGCTCTCAACTATGTTTCAGTCATATCACGACGTTGGGTCCTATTCCTTTTCACACCCGGGAACCACACAGGTGGGGTCCTATTCCTGTCTGAATAGCTGTCTGAGGAGCTGAGGCCTATTCTCACCATGACCTGCGGTGTGCACAACGACATCCCAGGTCAATCCCCGGAAGCCCCACGGGGCCCTTGACTTTATAGTTACCATATCCCGCGAGCAGCGGATTATGGGTAAAGTCAAGATGGCGGCCACGTGGGGTACCAGAGAAGTGATGTTTTTATCATATTTCTTCAAAATGTCCGCGACGAAAAGTGGGCAAAAACTATTTTATTTCACATCACATTAACCCTACCTGGCCTGGGGAAGGAGCGAAATGACCCCCTACCAAACTTTCTGGGTTATCTCCGAAACGACAAAAAACGGAGAAATGAAACTCCGTGACTTTATCGTTTATCATATTGGGGTCATTTTAAGCGATTTGCGTGACCCCCCGAGCAGAGGACCATGGGTGAATTCAAGATGGCGACCACGTGGGGTACCAGAAAAGAGTTTTTTTGTCATATTTCTTCAAAATTTCTGCTTTTCCGCGATGAAAAGTGAACAAAAACTATTTTATTTAACATCACATTAATATTTACTAATTTATCATGCGGTTTTTGCAACGAAATTGCATAAATAAAAAATTCGAAAAATCTGACCGAAAGATCGACCAAAAATGGCGTTTTTGAAAATGACGTCACTGTGACGTCAGCGAAGCGGCCATCTTGGATTTTTTTTACATTTTTTGGTAGAGCCTGATCCAAGGGTATGGTGTGGTAAGTTTCAACCCTTCCCCAAAGCCAGGATACGTCCCAAAAAGCCCAGGCCAGATATTTACTAATTTATCATGCTGTATTTGCGGAGAAATTGCATAAATAAATAATTCGGAAAATCCGACCGAAAAGTACCAAAAAAAAATGCCGTTTTTGAAAATGACGTCACTGACGTCATCAAAGAGGCCATCTTGGATTTTTTTTACATTTTCTGGTAGATCTTGACCCACGGGCATAGTCTGGTAAGTCAGCCCCCTAGCTCAAGGGGTAAGAAAAATAATTAGGAAGGGAGCCATTTCGACCCCCCCGGCAATAACAAATACTCGGTGTTGGGTTCTGAGCGTTTTGTTCGGCTGTTTTAGCAGTAAAGTTAAATGCGAGATATCTCTGAGCATTTTATATTTATTTGCACCATAGTTGTGATTTCAGAGAATCTGGATTGATCAGTGACTGTTATCGCCTTTTTATCAAATGTTTTTATGGCAGCCGTATGGTAGCTGAATAACGAATGCTTAATTATACGTTATATGCCGAATGATTTTATGGCAGCCGAATGGTAGCCAGCTAGCGATTGTTAGTTATTACGTGTGTGCCGAATGGCGTTATGGCAGCCGAATGATAGCCGATTTGCCGAATGGTGTTTGGTATACACGGGTAGCATATGTTACCATGTTCATTTGTTTCACAATGAATATATTGTCCTACTTCAATTATATTTCGCTCAGTGACAATAAAGAGGGATTTGGTCAGATACTATATTGTGTACTTCTGTTTACAGATATTTGGGCAAAAGTGAGGAGTTTAGACAACCCGAATTTAATACAACTCGCAAGATATCTACCAGATTTTATTCTTCAAAACCGGGCTAAAAGTACTGTTAATAAGTATGCAAAAGGCTACGGACATTGGGCCAGATGGTGTAGTTTAAACGGAGTTACCGCTTTACCAACCCAAGAGATCCATGTTTGTCTTTATTTTCTTTCTTTAATTCAGTCTGGATGTTCTACATCGAAATTGTCGAGGCGTTCTATTCTATCAACTGGGGTCATGATTCGTCTACCTTCGCCAATCCATTCGTTTTGAAATTTACTTGTTTAGTTAAAGACGCTGCACTTAAAGTGTTGTGGGACACACCGTCTTTAAAAAAGAACCAATCACAGCGGAGATACTTCAAAATTTAGTTTCCCGTTTCGCCCACGTTGAATCCATATTGGGTGATTTACGCGTAGTGACTATGTGCTTGGTTGCCTTTTTGAGGTTCGCTGAACGGGCTAATTTAAGGCGATGTAACATTAAATTCTTTGCAAATCACATGGCGTTGTATATCGAGAGAAATAAAACGGACTTCAGTTCAGTTGTCGTAGCTCGCACTGATAATGCTACTTGTCCCTGTCGTATGCTGGAGACGTACATTAGAGAAGCTGCGATAAAAGACGATTCTGATTAATTTATCTTCAGACAATGATCATTTTGTAAATCTACTAACTCTTTCAAGTTAAGAAATTCTGGACCGCTTTCTTATTCCCGCACCAGGGAGATTATTTTAACAAAACTTCGTACTCTGGGTCTTGACACAAAACTGTTTTGGAGTACATTTCAGGAGGTCCGGGGGCGCTTTTGCAGCTGCCAATTTAGGTATACAAGACCGTTTGTTTACGAGACATGGACGATGGCGGTCAGAGACTGCATCAGACGGATATGCTAAAGACGATCTTAAGCAAAGGTTAATGGTTACTTTGAGTTTGGGTTTGTAATTAATACTTAATACTTAATGATTCATATATTCGCCCCTTCTTTCGTCTGTTTTTCTAAAAACTCTGGCGTTGAATGTATGTGGATATTGAAAAACTCAAAATGTCTTACGGGAGAACTTGATGCTAAAGGTCACATACCGTATAGACATGTATCCACATGGGATTTCTCGACTCTCTATACTACAATCACTCATCAGGACCTTATTGACCGTCTAAGTTCATTAATAGTATCTGTGTTCAAGAAAACTGATCGTAGATATATTAATGTCGGATACCATAAAGCATTCTTTAGCTCTACTACATACAACAGATATCATACATGGGATGTTTCTTTGTTTATAGAGTTGCTTGAATTTCTCATTAATAATATCCCTGTGAAATTTGGCAACACAATATATCAGCAGCATATAGGTATTCCAATGGGTACTAATTGTGCGCCCCTGTTGGCTGACCTATATCTGTTCTCTTATGAATATGACTATATGCAGGCGCTTTCAAAAACGGATCCATTCAAAGCCCGTTCCTTCTCATTCACCAAACGCTATATAGACGACCTTCTCGCTGTGGATAATCGCTATATAAATGACGCAGTAAAGGATATATATCCATCTTCACTGGATTTGAAGGAAACTACAGATAACCCTACAGGCACATCGTATTTAGACCTATATCTCTATAAAAATGAAGCGGGCCTTCTCTCTCGTCGACTGTATGACAAAAGAGATGATTACAATTTCGACATCGTAAACTATCCCTTTCTGGACAGTAATATTCCAGTGGGACCTGCATATGGCGTATACATATCACGCCTAGTAGCATTTGCTAGATCCTGTGTTAAATGTGACGATTTTAATCAACGTCACAAAACATTGTTGCAGAAACTTATAAAACAGGGCTACACCACCAAGCGCCTCCACTCAAAGTTTCTCAAATTTGGCGATACATATCGCATGCTGATAGGAAAATACGAGCGTAGCGTGCAAGATCTATGGCGTTACGTTTCGTAACTTGTGTCTAATTCCGCTTAACCCTAGGGGCTAGGGGCCGTATGAACCCATGTACTTCAAGATCCTCATGGTACTCATATGAATAGTCATAATCAAAGGGTGACTGAGATACATCATTCTTTAGATGACGACTTTACAACGAATATTATGGATTAATAATACTGATCGGCGATACGGATTTGATATTTTTGGAACATCATGATGTCTTGCCGGCATCTTTGAAAACTGTTGACCGCTTCTCTCTTGCAGGAAACAAGCCTATGTTTATGTATACTAGGATTGTCTTTTTGAATTTGGTGCTAATACTGTTATATGGAATATGGAATAGGTATTTGGATTATGGACGCGGATATTCTCTAATGGACGACGGCTGAATTATGAATGACGGACCAGACGCTTGTAATTTGTCTTTCGAAGTAGGTCGGGTTTCGGGGCCAAGCTACTCTGGCATCAGACCGGAGTTAATCACTTCTGGGTCAGTACCCACGACCTACATTGTTTAGAAATTTGAGAGCAGATCTTTATGAATTTTATGAGCTGCGATTTTTCAGCATTTCTGGTACATCTGATATTTCAACTTGCAGATGATACTTCAAACTGTGCTTCCTGGTGTTGATTTGGGCCACTTTGGGAAAAGCATGGTGAATGATCAATGAGGGGTGAGAAGGCTCCTCGTTTACAAATTGAGTGACATTCGGTAGCACCAGTCAGCTGTCAGTGGCGGAAATTTGAAATTTTCATGGTCAACATCTGTCAAGACTTTCACAGTTAGTGTCTCACAAGGTGAATATTGTCATGCCAAGTGGATTTATGCATCGGTAGTTTTCTGATTTCTTTTATGCTAATACATAGCGAGTAACCAAATTATTAGTGATCTGATGCCTGTCATATGGTGTAAATGAACTAGCGGATGTTGAAACGATAAATAATTCGTGCTCGTTTCAGTCTTACTAATTAGAACATAAATATATTTATTGTTGGTACAAGAGCGCTGATTAAGGGCGCGACGAGTTGGCTCGCGTGAAATATTCCAATGAGGATTCTCTGAACGTTAACAGTAGGGCGGAATATTCCAATGAGATAAGGCAGCTCAACGGGTGTACTGAATAACAATTAGAACAGGTGTAGTACGTCTAGTGTTATGTAATCTACTGAGTTATAAGGCAGTGCGTGGACGATGTTACTCATCGATGTTCAGGCCAAGCCATGCCGCGGTACACTGTAGTTTACCTTGATTTACCTTTTGGTGGCATGTGCTTCGTGCAAGAAGACCTCATTAAAACACATTCATATAAAGTCAATAGTTCCGATATGCATTAGATGGGGATCGCCTTTAATGGGATTTTCCTCTATCCATATTACGTGCTTTCCATATGTATATTTTGTGGATTACTCCATTCAGTTCAAGACTGGACAGATTCCACTCCTTCCACAGTGCTACGTGTCGATATATTCCTTTTTGTCCCCCGCCACAACGCGCCCAGGGACTTTAAAATGGTTCTTGCTCCTCTGTGTCCGTGGATGCCTGTTCAAATTTTCCGCAAGCGATAACTTCCTAACGCTTTGTTGAATTATTCCGAAATTTGGCATACACATTCCTTGCGACAAGATGCCAGTTGGTATTGCATTTCAGCAACATCTGCCTGAAGGTGGCGCCACTGGGTCAAAATAGGTCTTGCCCCTTTGTGTCCGTGGACGCCTGTTAAAAAATTTCGCAAGTGATAGCGTCCAATCGCTTCGTCGGATTCTCCCGAAATTCGGCATACGCATATCTTGCAACAAGACGCTGGTTGGTACTGCATTTCAGCAACATCTGCCTGAAGGTGGCGCCACTGAGTTTCGCTTCTTCGTGTCCGTTCTAGTTAAAACGGGTCTTGCTCTCTTTGTGTCTGCGGATATATGTTCAAATTCTTCACAGGCGATAACTTCCAAAAGCTTTGTTTGATTCCTTGGAAATTTAGCATATACACTCCTTGTGACCAGACGTGGGTTGGTATTGCGTTTCAGCAAGATCGACCTGAAGGTGGCGCCACTGGGTCTTGTTTCAATCTTCTGTGCATGTCGGTCGTTTCTATTCAAATTCTTCACAAGCGATAACTTCCAAATGCTTTGTCTAATTAGGCATCCCTAGAGATGCCTTGTGTTTGTCATTTTCTTCTTTCGTTTGCTTCTCGCTGTTAGTTTTTAATTTAATGTCGTTTAAACGAAGGACACCATTTTCTTAAATTTTGCTGTCCAGTCCTTCTATTCCACATCATATGAATTACACTAAAGCTTTTGCAGGAACCATATTTTATTTCAGAAGTATAATATGAAATAAGTGACGGGGTAATCCCCACAGTACCGAACCGCTGTTAGTTTTGAATTTCGTGTCCCCTAAATGAAGGACAACACTTCAATTTTGCTATCAAATCATTCTATTCCACATCATATGATTTACCCTAAAGCTTTTGCATGAACCATATATTTTTTTTTTTTCAGAAGCATAAAATGAAATAACTGGCGGGGAAATCCTCGCAGTACGGAACCCCTGGTTTTTTAATTTCGTTTTTTAATTTCGTGTCATCTTAAATGAAGGACAACATTTCCTTCAATTTTGCTATCAAATAATTGTATTCCACATCATATGATTTACCCTAAAGCTTTTGCACGAACCATATTTCATTTCAGATGTATAATATGAAATACTGAACCCCTGTGTGGGTTTTTTTTGTTTTTTTTAATTTCGTGTCATCTTAAATGAAGGACAACATTTCCTTAAATTGTATTTCACATCATATGATTTACCCTAAAGCTTCTGCACGAACCATTTGTGTCCACACGTGTAACTTACTATATTAATTACAACTGAGTTCCTAAAATTTGGGTGCACACTGTGCATGATCAATTTCCTGAATTGAACTGAATTCGACCTTGTGGTTTTCCAGGCTGACAGATGATGGCATGCAGTTGTCAGTGTGGTTGTTTCATGTACAGGGAGCTTTCTGTGGCTTTCATGTCAGCACACCTACCACTACCCTCAAGGAGAGCATGTCCCCACTCCCAGGGCGCCGAGCCGCACCCTCTGTCTCCCAATCAGCCCTCGCCCGATCCTCATATATTGTGTTTGAGCATATATATCTCCAATATATCTTGGCAGGAGTTGAAATTTGCGTGTTGTCTGCAATATTGGGATAATTCTGCCACCCCTCAAAGAATTGCAGCCCCGAAAGGTTTCAATTTATCATGCACAAACCCATGTTTTTGTATTTGGTAAGTGGGTCCCTTGTCTATAGATCTTGCTTGGAATTGTTTTTCATGCCAATCTGCCTCTGGGTGGCGCCACCTGGGGCCAAGTTAAAATTGCACCTCCAGACAATAACTTTTGAAAACCTTTTAGGATTCTTTCCAAATTTGGTGTGTAGTACCTTGCCTCAAGATCTAGCTTGCGAATGTTTTTCATGTTGATTCGTGTATAGGGGGACCACCTAAAAGCCAAGTTAAATGTTTCCAGACAATACATTTTGAAAACCTGAACAGATTCATTCCAAATTTGGTGTGTAGGTACCTCGCCTCAATTTCTCGTTCGGCATTGTTTTTCATGCCGACCCACATATAGGTGGCGCCACCCTGGGGCAAATTTAAAATTTTGTTTCCGGACAATAACTTTTTAAAAGTTGAATGAATTCTTTCCAAGTTTGGTCTACATTGTACATGTACCTTACCTGAAGGTTTAGCTTGGGACTGTTTTTCTTGTCGATCTGCTCATAGGTGGCTCCACCTGTGAGCCAAGTTAACATTTTCTATTTCCAATGTCAAGGGATCTTGCCTCAAGATCTCGGTTAGGATTATTTTTATGCCTGTCTGCCTATACATGGCGCTACCTGTGGGCCAAGGTAAAATTGCATTTCCGGACAGTAACTGTTGGACCTGAATGGATTCTTTCAAATTTGGTATGTGGGTACCTTCCCTCAAGGTACCTTATGGGGCCATGTTGATGATGTTTTTCCTAAGTTTTACGTTTTTCACTTTCTTCACAAATAATGAATGTTTCCTTTCCTAAAGATTCAAAATGGATGCCTTCTCGATCGTATTCGATCGACTGTGTCTAGTTTCTGCAATATTTGGCATATGCATTCTTTGTGACAAGATGTTGATTGATATTGCATTTCAGAAATATCTGCCTGTAGGTGGTGCCACTAGGGCTCTTTCCGTTCTTTTGTGCTGCAAGCAATAACTTTGAAAGGCTTAGAAATGTCGCTCAAAATTTGGTTTCCGGGCAATAACTTGACAAGTGCTCATCGAATTCTTCCCAAATTAGGCATGCATATACGTACATTGTACCTTGCCATTAGATGTTGCTTGGGATTGTGTTATCCACTTTTGCTTAGAAGGTGACGCCATGCTCATCGGATTCTTCTCAAATTTAGCATGCATGTACCATACCAGGAGATGTTGCATGGGATTGCCTTTCTCTCACTTGCACTTACAGGTGTGCGCCACCTGGTGGCAAAATCCCAAATTTGTCTCCGGGTAATACCATGACCTAATATGTCGCTTGAGATTGCGTTTCGCCCACTTGCACCTATAGATGGCACCACCTGGTGTTAAAATCAAAATTTGTTTTCAGCCATTAACTTGAGATCTGCTCATCGGAATCTCCTCAAATGTTGCGTGGGATTGCCTTTCGCTCACTTGTACTTAAAGGTGGTGCCACCTGGTGACGAAATACCAGATTTAATTCCGGGTAATATATTGAGAACCGCTCGTCAGATTCTTCTTAAATTTGGTATGAATATACCATGACATATGATGTCGCTTGGGATTGCGTTTCGCCCACTTGCGCCTACAGGTAGCACCGCCTCGTGTCAAATTTAAATTTGATTTCACTCACCGGATATTTCTTCAATTTAGTATGCAGATACCATGCCATGATATGTCCCTTGGGATTGTATTTCGCCTGCTTCTGCACACTGGTGGCGACACCTGGTGGAAAAATCTGAAATTTGTTTCTGGCAATAATTTGACAACTGCTCATCGGATTCTTCTCAAATTTGGTATTCATATGCCATAAAATGTCACTTGGGATTGTGTTTCGCACGCTTGTGCCTACACAATTACTATTTATTCAGTATTTGGTGATATCATCAAATATTTGGTGAATCAGTCGATTTACAGATATCTGCAAATGATTTGCTGATATCATCAAATCATTTGCTGATATCAACAAATCATTTGCCGATATCACTAAATGATTTGCAGATATCAGCAAATCAACTGATTTGCCAATCATTTGCTGATATCATCAATTCATTTGCTGATATCAGCAAATCATTTGATGATATCATCAAATCATTTGAAGAGATCAGCAAATATTAAAAGATATCAGCAAATGCCGAATAAAAAGTAAAACGGCTTGCCATACGGCCGAGCTATGGTGTAAATGAACTAGCGGATGTTGAAACGATAAATAATTTGTGTTCGTTTGAGTCTTACGAATTAGAATATAAGTAGGGACACCCTAGTTCAAGTTTCAAGTTTCCTAAGTTCCCTAGTTCCAAGTTCCCAAGTTTCAAGTTCCAGCTCCGTAGTTCCAAGCTCCAGTTCCCCCCAAGCTCCAGTTCCCCCAAGCTTCGCCTCCAAAGTTCAAAAGCTACAGTTCAAAAGCTCACAGACCCAAAGCTCCCAGATATGATACACATCTGGTTGTTTAAGAGGCATAACACATATGCCATTGTCAATCAGCCCTTATTATAATGTTACTTATTACTGTCTAGCATCTTCAACACATGTTTTGAATTGTTGTGGAGCTCACTGATTATAGATTACAGATTAAATAAGCCGCATCTAACACCTACTGGAACCAATTTTTTGGGGGGATTAGAAGTTTGTGAAAACATCCTTCAGGATAGGACAGCCATGGAAAATAACTTTAAATGGAAGAAAATCATGTCCATCCTCTGTAGAGGAACTTAGATTACACACTTCCATCTTATAATTTTACAATCGATCAGTTTCTTTTGTCGTGAAACTTTGCTGAGATGGCTATGAGGTCATAGAAAGTGGCCAACCTTCTCTCTCAAATTCAAATGCCCATCGTATAAGATTTTTGGAAGTTTCTTGATGCATTGATAATCTATACCAAATATCACACTGAATAGCGAAATGGTACCCGAGGTACACGGTTTCGCATAAATTAAAGATGGCCGCCAAGGTTTCCAACCAATCGGGTCCAGATTCATTCGGGTTCTGGGTCACGAGCATATGGATGTACACGGCAAGTTTGGTGTGCCTAGGTTAATTCGTTCTGACGATATCTTGGTAATGAGAAAGCTATGATGGCCTCGCATAAATTAAAGATAGCTGCCAAAGATTCCTATCAATCGGGTCCAGATTCAATACGGTTCTGGTTCACGAGTATATGAGTGTGCACTGCAATTTTGGTGTGCCTAGGGTAAGCTGTTCTAAAGATATCTGGGTAACGAGAAAGGTGTGATGGACGGACGGATGTATATGACGACAAGACTATCCTTCGGCCAAAATTTTGCCGAGGGGTAAAAAATCTAAACAATGCTGACGATTATATGAATCACATAACTGAGAAATCTTTAAAATGAAACTAATTGCCGTCCATTCATAGATACCTCTAATTTTGGCTGCTGATGTGTAAGTGAATCGCGGTAATTCGATATATATGAGTATCTAGTGATCAAGAGGGTCAATGCGACAGTCCGAATCATCAGGGGAACAAGACGGGTATTTGATGAATACAAGAATTCTGATCGGTCCCATTTGTGATGTTTGTAAGAGAAAGTTCAGTCGCATATCATCGGCTTATTGCCGATGTGTTGACCGAATAGCCCCAGTCCAATCATACCACGATATTACATTTGTTAGTACATACATAGCTCAAAAGTTCTGTTTCAACAGAATATTTAGCAAATCATCCAATTATTTCTGCATAAAGGCATGGTAATGTACCCCCTCTACTCCTCACTTACTGTCCCTGATCCCACAGCTATCCTGGCGCATATTCATGGTCTTCCGACCTCCAAAAATCTGATAAGATGGGCATTTGAATTGAGAGAGAAGAAGGATGGTCACTTTCTGTGAGCGAAGTTTCACGACAAACGAAACATATCGATTTTAAAATTATAAGACGGAAGTGTGTAATCTAGGTTCCTCTACAGAGGATGGACAGGACTTCCTTCCATTTAAAGTTATTTTCCATGGCCGATCTGTGCTATCCTGAAGGATGTTTTCACAAACTTCTAATCCCCCCCAAAAATTGGTTCCAGTAGGTGTTAGATGCGGCTTATTTAATCTGTAATAATCAGTGAGCTCCACAACAATTCAAAACATGTGTTGAAGAGGCTAGACAGTAATAAGTAACATTATAATAAGGGCTGATTGACAATGGCATATGTGTTATGCCTCTTAAACAACCAGATGTGTATCATATCTGGGAACTTTTGGTCTGGGAGCTTTTGAACTGTAGCTTTTGAACTTTGGAGGCGAAGCTTTGGGGAACTGGAGCTTGGGGGAACTGGAGCTTGGAACTACGGAGCTGGAACTTGAAACTTGGGAACTTGGAACTAGGGAACTTAGGAAACTTGAAACTTGAACTAGGGTGTCCCATATAAGTAAGTTTTGTCTGGGCACTAACTGACCTCATTTTCTTCACCGTGGAGCTGGTAATTTTCAGGTCATGTATATCTTTCAGTCTTTATGAATTTATAAAGTAGAAAGGTCCGTTTGCCCCCCCCCCCCCCCCTGTAAGACCTGGATTTACCACTGGGCATTTATTGCTTTATTAAGCCATGCTTTACATAAACCCTTACCTATTTGTCGGTAGAGCGTGACCAAGGGCTTACGGTCAGTGAAAGGTCAATTTGTAGTACAGGTCATATATCGCGCTGTTGATCCCAGCTAAGGCGTGGACGACAGCCAGCACAGAGCGGTGCGTACAAGGATCTGAGGATATCTCGTTGAAAGTCGGTACTTCCAAGTTTTATTTACGTCGTTCACGGCTTTGATATGTAAGTAATTATATCATCATCGGCAGATTCGAGTGAACGATTCAGCGTCTGAACAAGTGTGTGCGCGTATTCGTTTATGGTCTGAGTACATGATGTGTATTCTGTCTCTAAAGTAACTACTGCATGTCTGTCTCACATTTCGGGACACGGGATTTCGGCAAAATATCAGAGCCAGTTTATCTTAAAGGGTTGGAATTCTTCATTGTATTTTTTTGTAATTTTAGCATTTTTATTCTGAAATTTCAAGAAAATCTATTCAGAATCAAAAAAAAACATCTCCGATAATAATAATAAGCTTTATTTTCAGAGGGTAGACAAAAGTGTAGACTCGGTCAGCTAGATGCTGATCTTCCCTGAGGCCCTCCACAGACCATTAAGGTGCAGGAATGGTTATTATTGTCTCGCATGCTATTTAGCAGATCTGCTACTTCGCAAATAATTTCTAAAATCAGTGATACTTAGAAAGGGGTGTGCTACTTTGAAGATAATTTCTAGGATTACTGCTAGTTAACACTTTGACTTGCCTGTTCTCAAATGAAATATATTGTATAATTAGCACAAATGCTAAATATTCAATATTTCTTTCTAAATTGCAGCCAGAAGAAATATTCAATATGCATGATAACTCGCAAACGCAAATTGTCGGACTGCCTCTCCCGAAAGAAAATATATTGTATAATTAGCACAAATGCTAAATATTGAATATTTCTTCTAAATTGCAGCCATGATAAATATTGAATATTTCTTCTAAATCGCAGCTCCAAATGGTCCGATTGCCGCTCCTTAAAGAAAATATATTGTATAATTAGCACAAATGCTACATATTTTCAATATTGCAAGGACTGGTGATTAAGGAGGTTTAAGACAGTCCTACCCCTTATTTGCTGGTCTGTGCAACTCCTCTGACAATAACAGGGATTATTCTATCGTTCTTCCTGGTTAAACAACGCGCATGCGCTGTTATGTAAGGATTTTTAAGACAGTCGCAAGTACATTTTCATTTGTGGTCTGTGCAACTCCACTCAGACAATAACAGATTATTCTATCGTTCTTCCTGGTTAAACAGCGTGCATGTGCTGGTATATAGACTGTTTAACCCTATCTGCCCTGGGCTTTTAGGGACCTGTCGTGGCCTGGGGGGGGGGGGCGGAATGGCCCCCCAATTATTTTTCTAACCCCTTGAGCTAGGGGGCTGAAACTTACCACACTATACCCTTGGGTCAAGCTCTTCCACAAAATGTAAAAAAATTCAAGATGGCCGACTTGATGACGTCACAGTGACGTCATTTTATAGTAGATTATAAATGTGCCAAATATTGAATATATTGTCTTTTCTCTGAGAAGACTCTTGTGGATATTTAACTGCGAATCTCTTCTATTTAGTATAGATTATAAAAGTGCTAAATATTGAATATATTGTCTTTCCCAGACGCCAGCTACATATTTAAGTGCGAATCTTTTCTAATTATATGATATTATAAAGGTGCTAAATATTGAATATATTGTCTTTTCCCAGACGCCAGATAGATACTTAACTGCGAATCTCTTCTAATTATATGATATTATCAAAGTGCTCAATATTGAATATATTGTCTTTCCCAGACGCCAGCTACATATTTAACTGCGAATCTGTTCTAATTATATGATATTATCAAAGTGCTAAATATTGAATATATTGTCTTTCCCAGACGCCAGCTACATATTTAAGTGCGAATCTTTTCTAATTATATGATATTATAAAGGTGCTAAATATTGAATATATTGTCTTTTCCCAGACGCCAGATAGATACTTAACTGTGAATCTCTTCTAATTAGATGATATTATCAAAGTGCTAAATATTCAATATATTGTCTGCTCTCAAACGTCACCTACATATTTAAATGCGAATATATTCTAATTAGATGATATTATAAAGGTGCTAAATATTGAATATATTGTCCTTTCTCCGACACGGTGTTACAGATATTTTGATGCGAATCTCTTCTAATTATATTAGATTATAAAAGTGCTAAATATTGAATATATTGTCTTTTCTCCGAAAAGGGTCTTGTGGATATTTAACTGCGAATCTCTTCTAATTATATGATATTATCAAAGTGCTAAATATTGAATAGATTGTCTTTCCCAGACGCCAGCTTCATATTTAAGTGCGAAACTTTTCTAATTAGATGATATTATAAAGGTGCTAAATATTGAATATATTGTCTTTTCCCAGACGCCAGATAGATACTTAACTGCGAATCTCTTCTAATTACATGATATTATCAAAGTGCTAAATATTCAATATATTGTCTGCTCTCAAACGTCACCTATATATTTAAATGCGAATATATTCTAATTAGATGATAATATAGAGGTGCTAAATATTGAATATATTGTCCTTTCTCCGACACGGTGTTACAGATATTTTGATGCGAATCTCTTCTAATTATAGTAGATTATAAAAGTGCTAAATATCGAATATATTGTCTTTTCTCCGAAAGAGTCTTGTGGATATTTAACTGCGAATCTCTTCTATTTAGTATAGATTATAAAAGTGCTAAATATTGAATATATTGTCTTTTCCCAGACGCCAGCTACATATTTGAGTGCGAATCTTTTCTAATTATATGATATTATAAAGGTGCTAAATATTGAATATATTGTCTTTTCCCAGACGCCAGATAGATACTTAACTGCGAATCTCTTCTAATTAGATGATATTATCAAAGTGCTAAATATTCAATATATTGTCTGTTCTCAGACGTCAGCTACATATTTATGTGCGAATCTATTCTAATTAGATAATATTATAAAGGTGCTACATATTGAATATATTGTCCTTTCTCCGACACGGTGTTACAGATATTTTAATGCAAATCTCTTCTAATTATAGTAGATTATAAAAGTGCTAAATATTGAATATATTGTCTTTTCTCTGAAAAGACTCTTGTGGATATCTAACTGCGAATCTCTTCTATTTAGTATAGATTATAAAAAGTGCTAAATATTGAATATATTGTCTTTCCCAGACGCCAGCTACATATTTAAATGCGAATCTTTTCTAATTATATGATATTATAAAGGTGCTAAATATTGAATATATTGTCTTTTCTCAGACGCCAGATAGATACTTAGCTACGAATCTCTTCTAATTAGATGATATTATCAAAGTGCTAAATATTCAATATATTGTCTGTTCTCAAACGTCACCTACATATTTAAATGCGAATATATTCTAAGTAGATGATATTATAAAGGTGCTAAATATTGAATATATTGTTCTTTCTCCGACACGGTGTTACAGATATTTTAATGCGAATCTCTTCTAATTAGATTAGATTATAAAAGTGCTAAATATTGATAATTGTCATTTCTCCGAAAAGGCTCTTGTGGAAATTTAACTGCGAATCTCTTCTATTTAGTATAGATTGTAAAAGTGCTAACTATTGAATATATTATCTTTTCCCAGATGCCAGCTACATAATGTAAGTGCGAATCTTTTCTAATTAGATGATATTATAAAGGTGCTAAATATTGAATATATTGTCTTTCTCGGACGCCAGCTAGATATTTAACTGCGAATCTCTTCTAATTAGATGATATTATCAAAGTGCTAAATATTCAATATATTGTCTGTTCTCAGACGTCAGCTACATATTTATGTGCGAATCTATTCTAATTATAAAGGTGCTAAATATTAAATATATTGTCCTTTCTCCGACACGGTGTTACAGATATTTTAATGCGAATATATTCTAATTGGACTAGATTATAAAAGTGCTAAATATTAAATATAGATGATATCAAAGTAACCCACTTTTCTGCCTACTGCGGAGTTTAGCAAAAATATCTGCACAATATTGCCAAGTATGCTATATAGCACCATGTTAAAGCATAGGAAATTTGAAAAGTATCTAAAAAAAGCCAATCCTGCACCTAACTCCCACAGACACACATCCTTTCACACACACAAGTAATTATACATGATATCTGATTTAAAATATTTAAACAAACAAGAAGACATTACCATATACATATACAGGAATAACAATTATATACAAAATAAATGTCGGATCAGATCATTGATAAGTATTAAGATTTGAAACTCTGTACTGAGGAGGCACTTTGTATATCAGCTCGTAAGGAATTCCAAATAATCGTCCAATACCTCGCATGTTATTTTCATAGTGCCCAGTCACAATGTTACAACAGTGCAAGCCAACGTCATATTGCTTTGAAAATAACATGCGAGGTATTGGAAATTTTCTTTTATTCTGAACAGATTTCCTTCAAATTTCAGAATAAAAACGCACAAATTACATACATGTATAGTATGATACGGGACACCCTAGTTCAAGTTTCAAGTTTCCCAAGTTCCCTAGTTCCAAGTTCCAAGTTCCAGAGCCGTAGTTCCAAGCTCCAGTTCCCCCAAGCTCCCCCTTTGAAGTTTCAAGCTCCAGTTCCCCAAAGCCCCACCTCCAAAGTTCAAAAGCTACAGCTCAAAAGCTCCCACACCCAAAACTCACAGATATGATACACACCTGGTTGTTGAAAAGGCATAACACATATGCCATTGTCAATCAGCCCTGTTATAATGTTACTTATTATAAGGGTACCGTCTGGCCTCTTCAACACATGTTTTGAATTGTTGTGGAGCTCATTGATTATAGATTACAGATTAAAATAAGCCGCATCTAACACCTACTGGAACCAATTCTTTGGGGGGATTAGAAGTTTGTGAAAACATCCTTCAGGATAGCACAGGTCGGCCATGGAAAATAACTTTAAATGGAAGAAAGTCGTGTCCATCCTCTGTAGATAAACTTAGATTACACACTTCCGTCTTATGATTTTACAATCGATCTGTTTCTTTTGTCGTGAAACTTCGCTGGGATACATGTAGCTATGAGGTCACAGAAAGTGACCATCCTTCTCCCAAATTCAAATACCCATCTTATAAGATTTTTGGAGGTCGGAAGACCATGAATACGCATCAGGATAGCTGTGGGATTAGGGAAAGAAAGTGAGGAGTAGAGGGGGTACATTACCATGCCTTTGTGCAGAAATAATTGGATGATTTGCTCAATATTCTGTTGAAAAAGAACTTTTTGAGCTACATGTATTTGTGTACTAACAAATGTAGTATCGTGGTATGATTGGACTGGGGCTATTCAGTCAACACTTCGGCAATAAGCCGATGATACGCGACTGAACTTTCTTTTACAAACATATTTTTTATCATTTAGAAAGTGATCGTATAACAGTATTTTCGTTATTTTGGGATAACACTATCTTAGAACAGCACAAATTCTAGTGCTGAAAATTTGGTCGAGTCTCGTGCGGGATTCGAACCAGCGACCCAGGTGCCTGACTCTGGGGTCGCTGGTTCGAATCCCGCACGAGACTCGACCAAATTTTCAGCACTAGAATTTGTGCTATTCTAAGATGGTGTTATCCCAAAATAACGAAAATACTGTTTTACAAACATGACAAATGCGACCGGTCATCAGATTTCTTGTATCCATCATATACCCGTCTTGTTCTCCTGATGATTCGGACTGTCGCATTGACTCTCTTGATCACTAGGTACCCCATATATTTTTCGAATTACCGCGATTCCCTTACACATCAGCAGCCAAAATTAGAGGTATGTATGAACGGACGGCAATTAATTTAATTTCAAAGATTTCTCAGTTATGTAATTCATATAATCGTCTGCACTGTTTCGATTTTTTACCCCTCGGCCAAAATTTGACCAAAGGATAGTGTTGTCGTCATATATGTCCGTCCGTTCGTCCTTCACACCTTTCTCGCTACCCAAATATCTTTAGAACGACTTAACCTATGCACACCAAACTTGCAGTGCACATCCATATGCTCGTGACCAAGAACCCGAATGAATCTGGACCCGATTGGTTGGAAACCTTAGCCGCCGTCTTTAATTTATGCGAAACCGTTAATCTTGTGTATCTAGGGTACCATTTCGCTGTTCAGTGTGAAACTTGGCATAGATCATCAACGCATCAAGAAACTTCGAAGGAATGACCAAACCAGTTTCCCTGATTCGGCGGAAACCTTGGTGGCCATCTTTAATTTATGCAAAATCTCAAATGATATATATCTCTAATACTATTTAAGTGTTCTATATGAAACTTGGTGTACATCGTCGATGTATCAAGAGAGTCGCAGTGAATAACCACATCAGTTCCTCTGAATGGTGGGAAGGATGGGCGGCCATCTTTAACTTATATATAATCATCAATGATCTATATTTCTGATAACGTTCAAGTGCTCAATGTAAAATGTGATCGATGCATCAAGAGACTTACGATAAATGACAGTTCTGGTTTCTGTGATTGGGCGGAAACCTTGGTGGCCATCTTTAATTTATGCAAAATCTTTAATGATGTATATCTCTGATACCATTTCAGTGTTCTATACGAAACTTGGTGAAAAGCATCGATGTATCAAGAGACTTGCAATAAATAACCACATCAGCTCCTTTGAGTGTTTGGAAGAATGGGCGGCCATCTTAAATTTATGCGAAATCATTAATGATCTCTATCTTTGATATTCTGATCTCGATGTAAAATTTGGTATACATCATCGATGCATCAAGAGACTTACGATGAATGACAGATCTGGTTTCTTTGATTGGGCGGAAATCTTGGCGGTCGTCTTTATAGTCAGGGAAACTTCCTTTGATAAGTCTGTGCTTACACCTGTTTGGCGGTAGACATTTGGCGAGCAGGCTGAACACGTTTAATGACTTCAACGACTGAACCTCGCCGAAAAGTCAAAAAGACCACCCACATAGAGATCAAAACAATGCCAACGAATGACAATATGAATCACAGACTTGCGACATCTTTGAAATGAAACGAATGATTTTGGAAGATAATAAATTCATTCGAATCAAATGTTGTCAACAGGATTGAGCGGTGATTGAAATTTCATTGGCAGTATGACTGAATTATTATAGGATTTACTATAGGTTATGACTGATTTGTTCAACACTCTAAGGCCGAATGCACTTGACTGAATTTTCTTCGATAAATGTGATCAGATTACAGAAGACCATTGCGAGTATCTGTTATCTCTTATAGTCTTGTGCGTTCTTGGTGTTGAATACAAAAAAGCTGAAGACTAAAACAATTTTTCCTGAATATTTCATCTATCAGAGAAAATAAGGGCATTTGTCCCGGGCTTAATGTCATATGATTGAATATAGGTGAACTCACTGAATAGCCCCAGTCCAACCGTCCACGACATGCTTACATAACTACAAATGTTTTCTTTATTCAGTAAATCATCCTATCATTGCTCCATAAGCGCATGGTAATTACCTCCTCTACTCCCTGGATTCCATAGCTGCATGTAACCCCCCTGATCCCAAAAAACTTTTAGGTTAGCTTTTTTTATTTAAAGAGGGGAGGGGCTCAGTTCCTGTGGTCCATAGCTATTCTGGAGAGTGTCATGACCTCTTGATCACAACTGGGTGAGTAAGTGAGTGAGTGAATAGGATTTAACGTCTTTTTCAACAATTTTTCAGTCATATCACGTGCCTATTTGTGCCAGAACATGAGAGTGCTTACAGTCCCTATTATCCTGGACACTGGTCACACTTTGTTTTCAACAATGTTTCAGTCATATCACGTGCCTATTCGTGCCAGAACATGAGAGTGCTTACAGTCCGTATTATCCTGGACACTGATCAGCCCAGCCAGTACAGCACCCAGTCACCCATCAAAGTATTGGCCGGGCTCAACGTTGCTTAACCTCAGTAATCTGACTAGAGCCATTGTGCCCAACGTGATACGTAGTCATATAAATGGAGAAAACAATTAATATACAGCAAGATTGGAGCTTTGGAGCTTCAGATCCAGGAGCTTGGTCGCTGGGCCTTTGAAGTATAGTTTTCCTGTAATTTATGACACAGTCCCAGCAGTGGATGATTTCAAGTGATATATTGTACTGATATAGCTATAGAGTTAGTTTGACCTTTCTGTTTATTATGTGACATTAAGCCAAATTCCCTCCCTCCCTCTGTTTATCAAGGTGCTGGGGCAACTTGGCATAAACTTGACATCTCATGTGCAGCTTTGTAGCCTTCTCAGGGTGAGGCAGTAGTTATGCAATTTCACTCCACAAACTGATATATCCAGATTTTCATGGAGTGGATTATCTTGGAGAACTTGGAAAACAGAATAAACAGGAAGGGGAGGGGGGATACCGTTTGTATTAAACACTAATCATTTGCTATGATCATCTTGATCAAACACACCATTGGAAATCATAATATCTCAAGGCAATGCTTGAGTAGTAACATTCAGACTATTCCCCTCTGCATCCTTACATCGCATGGATAAAAAAAATGGATAGAATTAATCACATAATCAAATATTTCTACTGATACATTCGGACAATAATGAACCTAAGCAAATTAAATATATAATTAGAAACAAACAGCACAGGATAACCATTGAACAAATTAAGCAGTCTTCCTCTACAGGGATGTGGTTCGGCAGGCTATGGAAAGATATTTGCAGGGCGGCTCTAGCTGATGTATATTGATATTTAATATTACTCTCTTAAAATGAAAGTGTTGTACTTAACATTATAAACGGTGGATGAGGGAAAAGACGATATCAAAGATTATTAAACATAACTCTCGTAGAAAATGTTGAAAGATAGTGTTATATACATACCAGGAGCAATACAACACTTAAAAGGTGTTATATTCCAAACATAATATTGCTCCGACACATCCATATAATGTTGGATATAATACATTTCACCCAACACTTTCGAAAAGTGTTACAAATACAACACTTTGTATAGTGTTTTCCCTAATCCAACGTTTATAATGTTGAGTACACCTAGTTTCATTTTAATAGCGTGTACATAAATTATGCAGAGGAAAATATACAACTCACGGTTGTTACCAATTGATGGGAGCTTCGGAGAAATAAGGACGATTAAATAAAAGTATTTCTGAAATGACTAGGCGTGAAACATGAATTTGGATTTGAAGGAGTTTCATACTATTTTGTACATACTATACTTCCATTTGAACGTCAGATAACCAGAAGGTAATATCGTTGCCAGCCCCCCAAAATTGGTTCCAGTGGGTGTTAGATGCGGCTTATTTTAATCTATAATCTATATATTGTGATCTCCACAACAATTCAAAACATGTGTTGAACAGGCTAGACAGTAACACTAATAAGTACCATTATAATAAGGGCTGATTGACAATGGCATATGTGTTATGCCTCTAAAAAAAACCAGCTGTGTATCATATCTGTGAGCTTTGGGTCTGGGAGCTTTTGAACTATAGCTTTTGAACTTTTGAGATAAGGGTTGCGGGAACTGGAGCTTGAAACGTCGGAGGGGGAGCTTGGGGGAACTGGAGCTTGGAACTGTGGAGCTGGAACTTGGAACTTGGGAACTTGGAACTAGGGAACTTGGGAAACTTGAAACTTGAACTAGGGTGTCCTTATAGATACTGTGGGGAATTTTAGTTCTCTGTGAACAGCCGGCTCCGATATATTGCCGAAAATCTCGTGTCCTCATAATGTGAGACAGACTAGATCTGGCTTTCAAGTACATTTTCTGAACCACTCACATATGGATTGAGATATTTTTCGGATTCACCTCAATACCATTTGAAGTACACGGTATGTTTGGTTGTATGCCACTAGCAGTAAAAATCCCTATCTCCTAGCATTTTATTGGGGAATGCAAGCATCTAGTTCGTCATTTAATATTCAGCTGTCGTTCATTTAAGAATTTTCCCGTCCATAATCCAAAGACCTTATTCATATATTAACATTAGCACCAGCTTAAAAGGATACATCATAGTGTACATAAAACTAACTAGGCTAATCTCCTGCAAGACAGAAGCGGTCAACAGTTTTCAATGATGCCAGCAAGACATCATGATGTTCCAAAAAATATCAAAACCGTATCGCTGATCAGCATTCTTCTCCCAGGGTGCTTTGCGCTACGCTACATTTACCCCAGTATGGGTCTCACCATCTTTTACAGGATTCCTGTATAAACCAAAAACTGTTCTGTTCTTTTTACTGATCGCAAAACGTATATTTATCTTGAAATATACTCGACAAATATTCGATGTATTTCAAAACAGCACTGAATGCAGCTTTTTGACAAATAACCCTACAGCTACATGTATATGTTGCGGAAATATATATAGGTGAATCGCGGCTGATATTAATTCGCCCAGTTAGACGGTCGTCATGTTCGTTTACATCCTCCCCACAGCGCATGCTCCATTTCACAGGCTCATGTATCATCCCTGCCATAAAATAGCAGAAGTTGACCTTCACTACGTTGCTATGACGTATAGGGGAGAACCCACGTACGCACGGTTCAGTTTGAATCCGGCCGAACAACTCCTTCAGTTTTGCACATGAGCGAACTACTTTCTGTATGCTCTGTCCAGATAAAAAGGAAAAATAATCTCCAGATAATTCGTTTTAACCCCAGGTCAACAGAGGTATTATGCAGCCTTGAAAAGTAATCGAAATGTTCGGCAAACATCTATTTTACTATATATGATATCACTTCCGGCGACGTGCGCGCGGCCCCGAATCCGGTCCAAAAAATCTGACTGGTGGTTGGGTATTATTAGACCCCCAGCGAGGTGGTTGGTTCGTTTACTGTGGCTTCAGATGACCTTGGGTCAACTCCGGCAAAGTCCGTGAGACCCTTACAGCGCTAAACGGAGAGGCGCGAAGCAGAACGTAACGAATGCCTGGCAGAGCTTGATGAGGATTGTGACGTGACGGATGACATCATGTCCGACCGCGTGACTTCCGGTGGAGGTCAAATATCAAAGATCCCTTCAGGGTCAAAGGTTGCATCCTATGCAAGGTCAATTCCGGACACATGACTGGCGGGTGGATGTGAAACTAGGATTTCCCGGGACATTGTGGGATAATGGGGCCCAAATATAGCATGGCTGGTCTCATCTTGAACCGCTCGGCCTGTAGTTTACGACTGGCGTCGTGTCACGGTGCGCATGCGCAGTCGAGACATACTTACGAAAGAAGGCATTTTGGAGTTCACAGTAGTCCAAAGGCTGGGGCACTATAAAGGATGACAGAAGGTTTGAGCATGTTTTATAGATCAGATTGTTGTGCGATGAGTCGGAAGTCTTGCTGTTTAAAGCTGTTGCATTTTGAGTGAAAATGCGACTTTTGACCAATTTTCAACGAAATTGATGAAACGAATCTATAATTGATAACTATGTAAGTGCGCCTCCATATTTGGCTCCAAATTGAAGGTACTGAGCTGGTCCAAGTATACACCATAGAGAAGGCTAGATGTAGTTGATTACAGTGGTCTCACGCGATGATTTCGTCCAAAAAAGGTTAAAATTGCTCAAATCCATATAAAAGGTCACCACAATTATCTTGCTAATATCTTTATTTCAACGGCTAGGTTATTTTCGGGCATCCAGGAAATTGTCGACAGACAATGAGCATTTAGCAAATATGACCATGGCCACCCGACTCTTGTGGCGAAATTCTACTCTCTTTTTTCCGGTAGAATCTGCAAAGTGTTCGTTTTTTGTAGAGACGGAAGTAACCTCGCACCGCGTGTGACCTTTAATCTGAAAGTTACCTATGACCTCCTTGTGAAGTCAGGTGACCGGACCTGACGTCATATGTGACATCGCCATGCTCCTCAATTTACCCCCTCAAATGCAAGGAGATCGGTATTTTTGCCTTTGCTTTTGCCCATTTCAAACTTGGGAAAGGTGAAATTCCGCACGCTTGGTCAACGCATGTTATAGTCAAAATCTGTGTACTCAGTTGCTTGAATATGTAGCAATTTAGCAACAATTTTAGCAATATTAAACTCCAAACGTTAGGCTTGGTATAATTTATTGATGTTTTCTGTTGAAAGTTTGACCAATCAAATGTTTCAACAATCATTGTACAAATACCATTTGTGTAGTGACTTATATGGCAGTGATACTAAGTGTTGTATTTTACTTTGTTCGCTAAACCCCTCCAACATAGCTATTCAGCTGATGAGACATTCTACCACTTGTAGGGAGATGTTTGGTCATATACTGTTAAATTTCGCAAGATGAAATCAATTTTCGGTAAATTTTAATGGGATGTTACAAAGTGATGAATTACATCTAGTATGACTGATTCGTATTTTCTCGTTTACAGGAATTTGAATTCCTCTGTGGCTCGATACTCTTTTTTCTTGATGACCCTGTTCCCTGCCTTTTACAGAGGATCCAAGATTTTACTGATTCCTCCTCCGTCGTATAGCCTCTGCGCGGAGGTCAGTGTCATTGGTCAAGAACTGCTTGGCAGGGGTCACCATGTCTCCATCTTTCTTCCGGACTATTTCCAGCAGCATCATTGCTACAATAGAAGCGTTGACAACAAACAGATACAATTAATTGAATACAAAACAAATGGACAGGCAGAGAAACAGGCAGATGTTGTGAAATCCCTATCGGTGTCTCTGGAGAAGACAAGCCCACCCACAGTGTTTGAATCCGTGAATGTGCTTACGACTGTGGCGCATTGCTATTGCGAAAGCATTTTTGCAGATAAGGGAGCACTCGAAAGACTTCACGATGAGAAGTTTGCGTATGCTATATTTACGGGGTATGCCCCTCTCTACTGTTTCGTGGCAATACCATATAAACTTTCAATACCATACTCTACAGTGGGGTCATATTATGAAGACATTATATCGGGCAAACCGTTCTTGCCAAGTATATCACCCGATGCCTTTACCGTGTATACCGGGGATATGAACTTTGCACAACGGGTCAGAAACATGGCCATTCAACTTTATGCTCGACTGAGATATCGTTTATCATTTCCTATCCATACTTTGTCTAATTTCTCTCCAGAACTATCTGTTGCAGATATAGAACATCTTATATCACAATCTGACTTGTTTCTCCTAAATACAAACCCTGTTCTCGGATATCCCCTTCCGGTGATGCCAAATCACATTCTTGTGGGTGGTCTGACCACCAGACCCGTCGAACGAGACCTGCCAATGGAACTACGAGAATTTTACGACCAAGCGGATGATGGTGTTATCATTGTCTCATTTGGGTCCGTCTTTTCTCGACTCCCAAACCGTATCGAAGAAGTTCTCATGGGAACATTACAAAGACTAGGCATAAAGGTACTGTGGAAATACCGCGAAAACAAGGTCATTGGCAATGTCAAGCAGGTCACGTGGTTTCCTCAAAATGATCTCCTGGGTAACTCCAAAACGAGGTTGATCGTTAGCCATTGTGGTAATAATGGTCTGTTCGAAGCACTGTATCATGGTGTCCCTGTTGTATGCACCCCTTTGTTTATGGATCAGTTCTTCAACGCGGCCCGTGTCGAGAGTTGGGAGGTAGGAAGACAGATCAATTTACGGGGAGCGTCTGGTGAAGAAATATTTCAAGTTATAACAGAGACTCTTAAGAACAGCACAATAAGGGCCAACATGGCACGGGCCTCTGAGATATATCGCAGCCAACCAATGAACGCGAGAGAAAAGGCAGCCTTCTGGGTGGAGCATGTTATTCGCTATGGTAGTAATCACCTGAAGTCTCGTGCCGCTAGTATGTCTGTGTTCTCTCTTCTAGGATTCGATGTCTTCTGCCTTTTGATTGCTTCCTCAATTGTGCTCGTTTTACTGTTATTTTTTTTTATGGGGATATGTTTCCGGATGATTTTCTCTGTGAAAAATCTCAAATTGAAGGATAATTAGTTGAATGTGTCCAGAGGTGTTTTAAATTGTTTTAGATTAACATATTTTAGCAGACTTAACACAGGATAATCTGTTATGTTGTCGACATTGAAGGAGCATGCGAATGAGTTCTGAGATAATAATTGACGGGATTAGAAGCTCAATGACTATGGACTATCACTATCATAACCGACACGGCGATATGTTGACATGTATAGAAAAACAGGACGCACTCCTCTGGAGATATTGATTTCCATGGAATGTCTTAAGGTTCCAGGGTTTTGTTCAGGTTTCCAAAATTCTCCTCATATAAACATTCACAATCAACTATATACGTTGCAGAAAAAGGTACCAGAAATATTTCTTTATGCCAAAAATTAGTTGAATGTTTGATAAACCCAGTAGCATTTAAACTGAGGTACTTTGGAGGTACAAATATGTTTTCCTGCCCCTTCGGTGATTATCTGTAATGTTACAAAATAGTTCAATTATGTATGATTAATATATATATACATATTATTTAAAACAAGTATAGAAGTAGCTTCCCTCCCTTTAGCCATTTTATCAAAAGAAAATCTTCAGTTTATCTGAAATTGTAAACAAAGACTGTGTAATATTCTTTAGGGAGAATAAGGCATTAACTTACGGTATAAGCAAATATCTCTGTGTATACATGTTATTTCAGTTGATATAGTTCAATGTTTGATAAACCCAGTAGTATTTAAACTGAGGTACTTTTGACAAACTTATCCTGTTCTCTACCTGTTATAAGCACATATCTCTATGTGTACATGTTATTTCAGTTTCAGTATTTAAACTGAGGTACTTTGGAGGTACAACAAATATGTTTTCCTGCCCCTTGTGTGATTATCTGTAATGTTACGAAATAACTCAGTTATGTAAAACATATTATTGAGATGAATTATTCACTCCTAATATTTGGATTATGCATTATTCCTTTTGGTGAACAAGAAAATTTCAACTCTGGGGCACTACCTGCATGTATAAGTAACCACCTCTATGCATACATGTTATCTCAGGTTATTTCAGGTTATATATCAGGAAATACTTACCTCCCTTGGTTGTCTTAAACTTTCAGTATAATCTGAAATTGTAAACAGAAGTGAGTATATTTTTCACAAAGCTACAACTGTATCGTTCAAAGGTAATATCTTTATCAAAACTTCTATTTTATTATCATGTTGCTCTATTTGTACATGACAACTACGCCAATTCCTAACATATAGCTCTGAATGCATTCTACGAAAGAATCTGATATTAATGCAGGAGATAGTGGCCCGTCCACTGCTGTGTCTTTTGTCAATATCATTTACCTTATGTTCGACACCTTTTTCGTTTCGTTTTGTCCATATGTAAATAGTTATTTAATGTTTGTTAATGTTACTGATTCACCTTCAATTGTGTACTATTCTAATGCTGTGAAATCTGGTCAGTCCTACATCAAAAGTTGCATAATGAAATATGCTAAAAAAAATTTAACTCAGCTGATATTACAAAAATCAAATGTGTTCTAATGGGGGATTTTAATATCGATCTAATTTAATTTTTTTTTTCCTCAAATTACAAAGCCAACAAGAATAAGGACTCGATCAGCAACTTTAACCGACAATATTTTTATTAATTTCCATGAGGATAATCTACTATCGGGAATACTTCTAACTAACATTACAGACCACTTTCCAGTATTCCGTATATTAAAAACTGGATCAAATCTAAATCTACCCAATAAGAATATTACCTTTCGTAAGATCACACCTACCCAGACAGAACTGTTTGTACAACGACTCCAAGATACTAACTGGGAAGATGTTATGAGTAATGAAAATGACTCAAATACTGCTTTATCGATATTCCTTTCACTGTTTACTGATATCTATAATGACTGCTTCCCTTTGGTAACTGTCAAATCAAGAAAATATAAAATTATAGAACCGTGGATTTCCACTGGAATAATAACTTCTATCCACGAGAAAAACAGACTACATCGCTCATTTGTAGCCACCTCCGATGATGCTGTACACAAACAAGACAGGATATATAGAAATAAATTGAATAGCACAATTCGACTATCTAGAAAAATATAATTCCATGATACATTCAATGCTATTAACAATGATATAAAAGGTACATGGAAAGTCTTAAATCAATTAATGAATCGGAAGAAAACCACTAAATCCCCTGCAGTTTTTAACATAAACGGACGTGAGGTATCTGAGAGTGGGAAAATGGCCACCAATTTAACGAATATTTCAGCTCAGTTGCCACCACTTTGGACTCTCAAATACCGAGTACAGACATTAGCGACTATTTGGGCAATCCTTCGACCACTAGCTTCGAACTAACTGTTACCCCTGCTGATGTTAAACAAACAATACCAAATCTTAAAGCTTCTGCACCAGGCCTGGATGGTATACGAACTTCTTTGGTTAAACTTGTATCAGGTTATATTTCCACTCCCCTGTCGTTCATTATGAATCTTTCATTTACATCGGGTACCGTACCGGATGTGTACAAATATGCTAAAGTTACGCCTATCTTTAAATCTGGGGATCAATCAACCATGTCAAACTATAGACCGATATCCCTCTTACCTTGATTCAGTAAAATAACCGAAAAACTTGTTGCTTCTATGGTTACAGACATCTTGGATTCGAATAATATACTTTATGAGAATCAATATGGATTTAGGCCATTCTAGAACTCTTGCAGCTTGTGCATTATACGATTCCCTTGTTACAGCAAAAGAATCAAACAACTACTTTATTGTCACATTCCTTGATCTCTCTAAGGCATTTGACACGGTAAATCACGATATACTCCTCTCTAAATTAGATCATTATGGTTTCCGGTCTGTTCTGAATAACTGGTTTCGCAGCTACTTGGCAGACAGAACACAGGCTGTAAAATATAATGGTATTTCCTCTGAACCTATGTCTGTTACTTGTGGAGTACCTCAAGGTTCTATTCTTGGTCCAATTCTCTTTTTGATTTACATAAATGATAGTTGTAGTGTTTCGAATTTACTAAAAACCATCCTATTTGCTGATGAAATGAGTACAATATACTCTGCTAAAGACCTATCCCAAGCTATTGATGTTATGTCTCAGGAATTAAATAAGCTACACAGATGGTTCTGTTGTAACCATTTATCGCTAAATATTCAGAAAACGAAATACATGTTGATTAAACCTAACACAAATAAGGATAAAAATAAGGATAATCTGTCATTATTAATAGCGGGGATTGAAATTGAAATGGTTGATAACTTCAAATTTCTTGGTGTAATCTTTAATAACAAACTTAATTGGATAGATCATTTAAATTATATCTGTAAAATGGTACATGTATCTAGAAATATTGGAGTAATTAATTTTATAAAAACATCGATTAACAAAAAAACACACTTTATCCTATATTATTCGTTGATATTTCCATATTTATCGTATTGTAACATTCTATGAGGAAATAACTATACCACTCACCTCCACCCATTACTCCTACTCCAAAAGAGAGCCCTCCGAATGATCAATCTATCTAATAGACTTGAACATACACATGTACTGAACCATTATTCAAAGAAAAGAAAATTCTACATATTTCCAAACTGAACACTTACTCATCCATTCTTCTGGCCCACAAGGAATTTCATCATCCAAGTCAACCACCTCAAGCTTTCCAAAGATATTTTATGAAACAATCAACTGTTCATCGATATAACACTCGGGGTCATCAATTCAATTTATACAGGCCGATATACCTATCCAACTTATCATTTTATACTGCTAAAATCACTGGTCCTCGTGAGTGGAATAAATTATCCTCCACACTTCAAGCAATCCAATCAACTTCTCTCTTCAAATCGAAACTCAAATCCTTACCTACTAGAAAACTGACCAGGTTCACAGCAAACGTTTTATTGATATATTAGTGTATGACGTCAATTACGCATTGTCAGCGCATTACCCTTTTGGGATAGAACAAGCCCTATGGGTCTTCATTCCCGCCAATATTCAAACAATTTATATTATCAATGTACCTTATCTAATATTGGTGAATAAACAAATAAACAAACAAGCCTTATCATGTAGGTGGACACGTTCGACCAGAGAATGTAGCGCACATTCGTGCTCGGCAGACAAATCGATCAACCAAATGTAAAACCGCTTATCTTAAATACTTGGGTACGTTATTCTTACAACCACGATCATCTGAACAGGTACTCCTTTCTGGCGTCTTTTCTCTCGCACCTGTTCCGTATTCTCGTCGACTCAATTTCAACTTTCACAATGGCCAACAAACAAGGGTACCAAATGTTTTCGTCAGTCACCGTCCCCGTCTGGATGACTTACCGTCTGCAATACCTCAACAGGTGCAAAAAGGAAGGAAGTAATTTACATCTGACGACGATACAGCTCACCAATCTCCAATGTACGAGTTGTCACAGCGAAACAGCTCACCAATTACCAGTATACGAGTTGTCAGAGCATTTCCATCATACCTCTCTAGATTTGTATCTAATACCGCTTATGCCGGTGCTAGGGGGCCGTGTGGTCATATCATCCAAGTTGCCACATGAACAGGTACAATAAAAGCGTACCTGAGATACAACACATATCACGAATCGTTAGATTCTTGGTATGTGCTTTAGAATAGGTTAACCAGAAGACTATTCTGTGAAGTCATGTGACGCAGTCAGTATGTCGGCACCTCTTCCCACTACCCTTATATGTGTTGTAACTTTACCTGTTCCCTGTGCAATTGACGATTGTTCTTGGCCTAAATATCAGTCCACAGGTTGTCCACAAGTTTCGTGATGCCTTGAGCAATGACCTGGAGCTCCTGCACTTTTACTGGCTCAGCCATTTTGTCCAAAAGTTAGTACTTTCAGTGTCCTCAGTCGATCGTCTCATGATCTTGTAGTTGTATCCAAAAAAAAATTCTTTATCCTGGCAAGCTCGCCATTATAGAATTTTCCGTCTTCAAGACGACAAGGGCTTGTGCGCGATCTTAAGATGTTGTAAATCAAAGTCGTCTGTAGACTCGGGTGATGGTCTCTATAAAACCCGTTCAGTGTTTCGGCTCCGAGATTTCTCGAAGTCTTGATAGCCTCCTTAAATGATACATATTAATATCATAATTAATAACTGGCCATCAAAAAGCCCCTGTGAAAAGTGCATAGAACGAGTGAATATTTGCTTTCGCGGTTTATGCGTACTGTTCTGAAACTAAATACTCTCTAAAAAAATGAGTGAAATTTCAATCAAGTAAGAGTGGAAATTGATCCCACTCAATACTTAAGTGAGATTTTCACTCAACTTGAGTTACTTTTCATTCAACTTGAGATAAATGCACTCAACTTGAGTGACATTCACTCAAGCATAAGAGTGGAAATTGATCCCACTCAAGTTGAGTGAACTTGAGTGGTTTTAACTCAAATTGAGTGAAAAATAACCCAAGTTGAGTGAAGAGTAACTCAAGTTTGAGTGAAGAGGTACATTTCACTCAAACTTGAGTGGAACAGTTCACTCAAGTTTTTTAGAGAGTACGAATGGATTTGTACAGCGAAGGCAAAGACTTGTTCTCTAATTTAAGACAAACACTCAGTCGATTAAAATTGCTCGCCAGACTATGTGAGTGAATCGGCTTGCGACTTTCTCTCGTGGTTGCTTCACACGATTTATATTTTATCTGATAAATTCCGAACTCCGTTACCATTATCTGCCACATAGCCTTGTGAACCAATTCATAAGCACAGACACACGCACATCGTTATTGTTTACCATATATCAGAATTTAAGCCACTCATACTAGATATATGCTATGGACATGACTAGCAAGAATACTCAAAAATTAAGTTTCTAGGTCATGTGGTTCGGCCGCCTTCTTGAATTTTGTGAAAACTTAACAAATATTCAAACGAATGTGAATGTGCAACTGTGAGAGGTACGGAGTTCTAATTTATCGCGTTGTATTTCCAAGAAGTTCTTATATGAGCAATTTTCTCCCACTTCCAGATACACATTATTTTGCTTCATCAACCACGACTATTAATATTTCTGACCACTTGTTCGGACAGAAAACCATAATGTAAGGGGCGACCAATTCTCAATCTAGACTTTCTCCATTCAAAACTTTTGTGTGGACTC
>JAVTVY010005900.1:0-38350 GCA_036873755.1 Hanleya hanleyi
CACCACCCACCACCACCGCAGCCGCCATCTTAAACCCACCACCCACCACCACCACAGCCGCCATCTTAAACCCACCACCCACCACCACCACAGCCGCCATCTTAAACCCACCACCCACCACCACCACAGCCGCCATCTTTAACCCACCACCCACCACCACCACATGACCCCATGTGACACAATACTCGCTTCTGATTGGCTGTCGCGTGACGTCACAGAGGTCATATGCAAATTTCTGAGGTCAATCGACCACAATTTACGCTTTGTATACTACTCACATGACTCACTGCCCTTTTTATGAGGGAAATATTGACCAACATTGATGCTCCTGACAGGGGTATACATATTAATGAACAAAACGCCACTGCATACTAAATAAAATACGACATATTAAGGAGCATTACATAATAAGTACCAAAACGTCCTTTTACGGAGCATTACATGGTAAGTATCAAAATGCCCTTTTATGGATTACATATTAATTAACAAAACGGCCTTTTAATGTTCATTATATATTAAGTACTAATACATAATAACGCTGTTTTGTAATCGGCCTTTTAGTAACTACTGGGCGAATACTTGCTTCAGTGAGTAATATAGCAAAAACACGACATGCGCTATCTCACTTTTTATTTGTTTTTTCTGTGTCTCCATTTCATTGCACTTAGGGAAGAAAATCGGTAATTTTACCGTCAGATATAGATAATTAGTTATTCAAGTATGCTAATATGGTCGTAAATGGGATATAAAACTGGGTCCCATGGCCTGCGACCAGATCACCTGTGTACCGCTTTTACCCGGAAGAAGATATGACGAATTACTTATGTTCCATTTTTCATGTTTTCTTTTCACATACAGAACGATGTTACCAGATGTCCGCTAGACTTCATTTAAAAGTACCGTACCGTAGGCCTACAATAAATCTTTGCAAAAATGAAGCTGTCGATTTACCAACAAAAAAATCCCCGCAGCTGAAAACTTTCTTCTTACCGGTACGGTACGCTAATAAGTATAATGATAGCGTGTCAGACAGGTTCGGTGCTGTTATGTACTTGTCATGATGATATCTTGACCCAGCAGCCCGAGTGCAGGTTTTGGGTTATTTCACGTCACGAATATTATGCATGACTGGAGCCTTTCTGTGGACGTCCATTGGTGGTGACTGACAAATGTTTGTGTGCCTAAACACACAGGAGCTGAGACTGCGACGGATCTAGACGAGGGAAATGGAAGGTAATTCTACGGTTATTATTTTGTCAGCAAAATACCATGTTGTCCCTTTCTTTACAATCGAATGTCATAATGCAATCATGCAATAATGTCTGCCAACGATAGGTAAAGACTAGTGTATCTGCCCAGGTAAACATGTCTGGTGACTTTTCATTTTCTCTTCCTGGTATCAGTATAGCTGTGTCTTGACATACATCTGAGTATTCCTTTCGCCAGACGAGGTCCATGATTGAAACAGGTGTTTTGTTATAATTAACAAGTGTGAATTGGCGATGATCTTACGAGAAAATAGGCGATGTTTGGCATTTAAATCAGGAATATGACAGTTAAATCAGAACAATGCCAGGTAAATCAAGACTATGGTAGGTACATCGGGACAATGGACAATAAATGTAGACTATGACAGGTAAATCGGGTCTAGGACATGTAAATCCAAAGTATGACAGGTGTATCAGGTCTGTGGTAGGAAATCAAGAACATGACAAGTGTATCAGGTCTCTGGTCTATAAATCAATTCTATGGTAGGTAAGTCAAGAATATGACAATGTATCAGGTCTCTGGTCTATAAATCAATTCTATGGTAGGTAAGTCAAGAATATGACAATGTATCAGGACTATGGTCTATAAATCAACTATATGGTAGGTAAGTCAAGAACATGACAAGTGTATCAGGTCTCTGATATATAAATCAATTCTATGATAGGTAAAGCAAGAATACGACAAGTGTTTCAGGACTATTGTCTATAAATCAATTCTATGGTAGGTAAGTCAAGAATAAGACAAGTGTATCAGGACTATGATCTATAAATCGAGTCTATGGTAGGTAAGTCAAGAATAAGACAAGTGTATCAGGTATCTGGTCTATAAATCGGGTCAAGGACAGGTAAATCCAAAGTATGGCAAGTGTATCAGGACAGGACTAGGGTATATAAATCAAGTCTATGGTAGGTAAATCAAGAATATGACAAGTGTATCAGGACTATGGTCTATAAATCAAGTTTGTGGTAGGAAATCAAGAACATGACAAGTGTATCAGGTCTCTGGTCTATAAATCAATTCTATGGTAGATAAATCAAGAATACAACAAGTGTATCAGGACTATGGTCTATAAATCAATTCTATGGTAGGCAAGTCAAGAATATGACAAGTGCATCCAGACAATGGTCTATAAATCAAGTCTATGTTAGGTAAATCAAGAAAATGACAAGTGTATCAGGACTATTGTCTATAAATCAAGTCTATGGTAGGTAAGTCAAGAATATGACAAGTGTATCAGGACTATGGTCTATAAATCAACTCTATGGTAGGTAAGTCAAGAACATGACAAGTGTATCAGGTCTCTGGTCTATAAATCAATTTAATGGTAGGTAAATCAAGAATACGACAAGTGTTTCAGGACTATTGTCTATAAATCAATTCTATGGTAGGTAAGTCAAGAATAAGACAAGTTTATCAGGACTATGGTCTATAAATCGAGTCTATGGTAGGTGAGTCAAGATTAAGACAAGTGTATCAGGTCTCTGGTCTATAAATCAATTCTATGGTAGATAAATCAAGAATATGACAAGTGTATCAGGACTATGGTCTATAAATCGAGTCTATGGTAGGTAAATCAAGAATATGACAAGTGTATCAGGACTATGATCTATAAATAAAGTTTATGGTAGGTAAGTCAAGAATATGACAATGTATCAGGACTCTAGTCTATAAATCAAGTCTATGGTAGGTAATTGAAGAATATGATAAGCCTATCAGGACTATGGTCTATAAATCAAGTCTATGGCAGGTAAATGAAAAATATGATGAGCGTATCAGGACTATGGTCTACAAATCACGTCTATGGTAGGTAAATCTAGAATAAGACAAGTGCATCAGGACTATGGTCTATAAAGCAAGTCTATGGTAGGTAAGTCAAAAATATGACAATGTATCAGCACTATGGTCTATAAATCACATCTATGATACGTAAATCAAGAATATCACAAGTGTATCAGGACTATGGTCTATAAAGCAGGTCTATGGTAGGTAAGTCAAGAATATGACAAGTGTATCCAGACTATGGTCTATAAATCAAGTCTATGATAAGTAAATCAAGAATAGGACAAGTGTATCAGGACTATGGTCTATACATCACGTCTATGGTAGGTAAACAATGGATACGACAATGCATTAGGATTATGGTCTATAAATCAAGTCTATGGTAAGCAAAGCAATAATATGACAGGTGTATCAGGACTATGGTCTATAAATCACGTCTTGGTGGCTAAATCAAGAATATGACAAGTGTATCCAGACCACAGTCTATAAATCAACTCTATGGTAGCTAAGTCAAGAATATGACAATGTATCAGGACTCTAGTCTATAAATCAAGTCTATGGCAGGTAAATGAAAAATATGATAAGCGTATCAGGACTATGGTCTACAAATCACGTCTATGGTAGGTAAATCAAGAATATGACAAGTGTATCAGGACTATGATCTATAAATAAAGTTTATGGTAGGTAAGTCAAGAATATGACAATGTATCGGGACTCTAGTCTATAAATCAAGTCTATGGTACGTAATTGAAGAATATGATAAGCGTATCAGGTCTATGGTCTATAAATCAAGTCTATGGCAGGTAAATGAAAAATATGATAAGCGTATCAGGACTATGGTCTACAAATCACGTCTATGGTAGGTAAATCAAGAATACGACAAGGTATCAGGACTATGGTCTACAAATCAAGTCTATGGTAGGTAAGTCAAGAATATGACAATGTATCAGGACTATGGTCTATAAATCACATCTATGATACGTAAATCAAGAATATCACAAGTGTATCCAGACTATGGTCTATAAATCAAGTCTATGGTAGGTAAATCAAGAATATGACAAGTGTATCAGGACTATGATCTATAAATAAAGTTTATGGTAGGTAAGTCAAGAATATGACAATGTATCAGGACTCTAGTCTATAAATCAAGTCTATGGTAGGTAATTGAAGAATATGATAAGCCTATCAGGACTATGGTCTATAAATCAAGTCTATGGCAGGTAAATGAAAAATATGATGAGCGTATCAGGACTATGGTCTACAAATCACGTCTATGGTAGGTAAATCTAGAATAAGACAAGTGCATCAGGACTATGGTCTATAAAGCAAGTCTATGGTAGGTAAGTCAAAAATATGACAATGTATCAGCACTATGGTCTATAAATCACATCTATGATACGTAAATCAAGAATATCACAAGTGTATCAGGACTATGGTCTATAAAGCAGGTCTATGGTAGGTAAGTCAAGAATATGACAAGTGTATCCAGACTATGGTCTATAAATCAAGTCTATGATAAGTAAATCAAGAATAGGACAAGTGTATCAGGACTATGGTCTATACATCACGTCTATGGTAGGTAAACAATGGATACGACAATGCATTAGGATTATGGTCTATAAATCAAGTCTATGGTAAGCAAAGCAATAATATGACAGGTGTATCAGGACTATGGTCTATAAATCACGTCTTGGTGGCTAAATCAAGAATATGACAAGTGTATCCAGACCACAGTCTATAAATCAACTCTATGGTAGCTAAGTCAAGAATATGACAATGTATCAGGACTCTAGTCTATAAATCAAGTCTATGGCAGGTAAATGAAAAATATGATAAGCGTATCAGGACTATGGTCTACAAATCACGTCTATGGTAGGTAAATCAAGAATAAGACAAGTGTATCAGGACTATGGTCTATAAATAGGTTACAGAGCAAATGGAAGAATATATGACAATGTATCAACTCGAAATCTATAAATCAAGTCTATGGTACGTAATTGAAGAATATGATAAGCTGCTATCAGGTCTATGGTTCATAAATCAAGTCTATGGCAGGTAAATGAAAATATGATAAAATAACAGGTTCATGGTCTACAAATCACGTCTTATGGTAGGTGTAAATCAAGAATACGACAAGGTATCAGGATCTATGGTCTACAAATCAAGTCTATGGTAGGTAAGTCACACTGGCGACAATGTATCAGACTATGGTCCATAAAATCACATCTAGATGATACGTAAATCAAGAATATCACAAGTGCATCCAGGACGCCATGGTCTATAAATCAAGTCTATGGTAGGTAAATCAAGAATATGACAAGTGTATCAGGACTGTGGTCTATAAATCACGTCTATGGTAGGTAAACAATGGATACGACAATGCATTAGGATTATGGTGTATAAATCAAGTCTATGGTAAGCAAAGCAATAATATGACAAGTGTATCAGGACTATGGTCTATAAGTCAAGTCTATGGTAGGTAAGTCAAGAATATGACAAGGTATCAAGATTCTAGTCTATAAATCAAGTCTATGGTAGGTAATTGAAGAATATGATAAGCGTATCAGGACTATGGTCTATAAATCAAGTCTATGGCAGGTAAATGAAAAATATGATAAGCGTATCAGGACTATGGTCTACAAATCACGTCTATGGTAGGTAAATCAAGAATAAGACAAGTGTATCAGGACTATGGTCTATAAAGCAAGTCTATGGTAGGTAAGTCAAGAATATGACAATGTATCAGGACTATGGTCTATAAATCACATCTATGATACGTAAATCAGGAATATGACAGGTGTATAAGGACTATGGTCTATAAAGCAATTCTATGGTAGGTAAATCAAGAATACGACAATGTATCAGGACTCTAGTCTATAAATCAAGTCTATGGTAGAAATGAATGGTGGTAAATGAAAAAATATGACAAGCGTCATATGACTATGACTATGACTATGGTCTACAAATAGCTGTGTCTTGACAGACACTAGTGTATTCCTTTCGTCAGACGAGGTCCATGATTGAAACAGGTGTTTTGTTATAATTAACAAGTGTGAATTGGCGATGATCCTACGCGAAAATAGGCGATGTTTGGCATTTAAATCAGGACTATGACATTGAAATCAGAACAATGCCAGGTAAATCAATACTATGGTAGGTATATCGAGACAATGGACAATAAATGTAGACTATGACAGGTAAATCGGGTCTAGGACAGGTAAATCCAAAGTATGACAAGTGTATCAGGACAGGACTAGGGTATATAATCAAGTCTATGGTAGGTAAATCAAGAATATGACAAGTGTATCAGGACTATGGTCTATAAATTAAGTTTGTGGTAGGAAATCCAGAACATGACAAGTATATCAGGTCTCTGGTCTATAAATCAATTCTATGGTACGTAAATCAAGAGTGTGAAAAGTGTATCAGGTCTCTGGTCTATAAATAAATTCTATGGTAGATAAATCAAGAATACAACAAGTGTATGAGGACTATGGTCTATAAATTAATTCTATGGTAGGCAAGTCAAGAATATGACAAGTGCATCCAGACAATGGTCTATAAATGAACTCTATGTTAGGTAAATCAAGAATATGACAAGTGTATCAGGACTATGGTCTATAAATCAAGTCTATGGTAGGTAAGTCAAGAATATGACAAGTGTATCAGGACTATGGTCTATAAATCAACTCTATGATAGGTAAGTCAAGAACATGACAAGTGTATCAGGTCTCTGGTCTATAAATCAATTCAATGGTAGGTAAATCAAGAATACGACAAGTGTTTCAGGACTATTGTCTATAAATCAATTCTAAGGTAGGTAAGTCAAGAATAAGACAAGTGTATCAGGACTATGGTCTATAAATGGAGTCTATGGTAGGTGAGTCAAGAATATGACAATGTATCAGGACTCTAGTCTATAAATCAAGTCTATGGTAGGTAAGTCAAGAATATGACAATGTATCAGGACTCTAGTCTATAAATCAAGTCTATGGTAGGTAAGTCAAGAATATGACAATGTATCAGGACTCTAGTCTATAAATCAAGTCTATGGTAGGTAAGTCAAGAATATGACAAGTGTATCAGGACTATGGTCTATAACTCAACTCTATGGTAGGTAAGTCAAGAACATGACAAGTGTATCAGGTCTCTGGTCTATAAATCAATTCAATGGTAGGTAAATCAAGAATACGACAAGTGTATCAGGTGTCTGGTCTATAAATCAATTCTCTGGTAGATACATCAAGAATATGACAAGTGTATCAGGACTATGGTCTATAAATCGAGTCTATGGTAGGTAAATCAAGAATATGACAAGTGTATCAGGACTATGATCTATAAATAAAGTTTATGGTAGGTAAGTCAAGAATATGACAATGTATCAGGACTATGGTCTATCAAGCAAGTCTATGGTAGGTAAATCAAGAATATGACAATGTATCAGGACTCTAGTCTATAAATCAAGTCTATGGTAGGTAAATGTTATAATTAACAAGTGTGAATTGGCGATGATCCTACGAGAAAATAGGCGATGTTTGGCATTTAAATCAGAACTATGACATTTAGATCAGAACAATGCCAGGTAAATCAGTACTATGGTAGGTATATCGAGACAATGGACAATAAATGTAGACTATGACAGGTAAATCGGGTCTAGGACAGGTAAATCCAAAGTATGGCAAGTGTATCAGGACAGAACTAGGGTATATAAATCAAGTCTATGGTAGGTAAATGAAAAATATGATAAGCGTATCAGGACTATGGTCTACAAATCACATCTATGATACGTAAATCAAGAATATCACAAGTGTATCAGGACTACGGTCTATAAAGCGAGTCAATGGTAGGTAAGTCAAGAATATGACAATGTATCAGGACTCTAGTCTATAAATCAAGTCTATGGTAGAAATGAATGGTGGTAAATGAAAAAATATGACAAGCGTCATATGACTATGGCTATGACTATGGTCTACAAATAGCTGTGTCTTGACAGACACTAGTGTATTCCTTTCGCCAGACGAGGTCCATGATTGAAACAGGTGTTTTGTTATAATTAACAGGTGTGAATTGGCGATGATCCTACGCGAAAATAGGCGATGTTTGGCATTTAAATCAGGACTATGACATTGAAATCAGAACAATGCCAGGTAAATCAATACTATGGTAGGTATATCGAGACAATGGACAATAAATGTAGACTATGACAGGTAAATCGGGTCTAGGACAGGTAAATCCAAAGTATGACAAGTGTATCAGGACAGGACTAGGGTATATAATCAAGTCTATGGTAGGTAAATCAAGAATATGACAAGTGTATCAGGACTAAGGTCTATAAATTAAGTTTGTGGTAGGAAATCAAGAACATGACAAGTATATCAGGTCTCTGGTCTATAAATCAATTCTATGGAACGTAAATCAAGAGTGTGAAAAGTGTATCAGGTCTCTGGTCTATAAATAAATTCTATGGTAGATAAATCAAGAATACAACAAGTGTATGAGGACTATGGTCTATAAATTAATTCTATGGTAGGCAAGTCAAGAATATGACAAGTGCATCCAGACAATGGTCTATAAATGAACTCTATGTTAGGTAAATCAAGAATATGACAAGTGTATCAGGACTATGGTCTATAAATCAAGTCTATGGTAGGTAAGTCAAGAATATGACAAGTGTATCAGAACTATGGTCTATAAATCAACTGTATGATAGGTAAGTCAAGAACATGACAAGTGTATCAGGTCTCTGGTCTATAAATCAATTCAATGGTAGGTAAATCAAGAATACGACAAGTGTTTCAGGACTATTGTCTATAAATCAATTCTAAGGTAGGTAAGTCAAGAATAAGACAAGTGTATCAGGACTATGGTCTATAAATGGAGTCTATGGTAGGTGAGTCAAGAATATGACAATGTATCAGGACTCTAGTCTATAAATCAAGTATATGGTAGGTAAGTCAAGAATATGACAATGTATCAGGACTCTAGTCTATAAATCAAGTCTATGGTAGGTAAGTCAAGAATATTACAATGTATCAGGACTCTAGTCTATAAATCAAGTCTATGGTAGGTAAGTCAAGAATATGACAAGTGTATCAGGACTATGGTCTATAAATCAACTCTATGGTAGGTAAGTCAAGAACATGACAAGTGTATCAGGTCTCTGGTCTATAAATCAATTCAATGGTAGGTAAATCAAGAATACGACAAGTGTATCAGGACTATGATCTATAAATAAAGTTTATGGTAGGTAAGTCAAGAATATGACAATGTATCAGGACTATGGTCTATAAATCACATCTATGATACGTAAATCAAGAATATCACAAGTGTATCCAGACTATGGTCTATAAATCAAGTCTATGGTAGGTAAATCAAGAATATGACAAGTGTATCAAGACTGTGGTCTATAAATCACGTCTATGGTAGGTAAACAATGGATACGACAATGCATTAGGATTATGGTCTATAAATCAAGTCTATGGTAAGCAAAGCAATAATATGACAGGTGTATCAGGACTATGGTCTAAAAATCAACTCTATGGTAGGTAAGTCAAGAATATGACAATGTATCAGGACTATGATCTATAAATAAAGTTTATGGTAGGTAAGTCAAGAATATGACAATGTATCAGGACTCTAGTCTATAAATCAAGTCTATGGTAGGTAATTGAAGAATATGATAAGCGTATCAGGACTATGGTCTACAAATCACGTCTATGGTAGATAAATCAAGAATATGACAAGTGTATCAGGACTATGATCTATAAATAAAGTTTATGGTAGGTAAGTCAAGAATATGACAATGTATCAGGACTCTAGTCTATAAATCAAGTCTATGGTAGGTAATTGAAGTATATGATAAGCGTATCAGGACTATGGTCTATAAATCAAGTCTATGGCAGGTAAATGAAAAATATGATAAGCGTATCAGGACTATGGTCTACAAATCACGTCTATGGTAGGTAAATCAAGAATAAGACAAGTGTATCAGGACTATGGTCTATAAAGCAAGTCTATGGTAGGTAAGTCAAGAATACGACAATGTATCAGGACTATGGTCTATAAATCGCATCTATGATACGTAAATCAGGAATATCACAAGTGTATCAGGACTATGGTCTATAAAGCAAGTCTATGGTAGGTAAATCAAGAATATGACAATGTATCAGGACTCTAGTCTATAAATCAAGTCTATGGTAGGTAAATGTTATAATTAACAAGTGTGAATTGGCGATGATCCTACGAGAAAATAGGCGATGTTTGTCATTTAAATCAGAACTATGACATTTAGATCAGAACAATGCCAGGTAAATCAGTAATATGGTAGGTATATCGAGACAATGGACAATAAATGTAGACTATGACAGGTAAATCGGGTCTAGGACAGGTAAATCCAAAGTATGGCAAGTGTATCAGGACAGGACTAGGGTATATAAATCAAGTCTATGGCAGGTAAATCAAGAATATGACAAGTGTATCAGGACTATGGTCTATAAATTAAGTTTGTGGTAGGAAATCAAGAACATGACAAGTATATCAGGTCTCTGGTCTATAAATCAATTCTATGGTACGTAAATCAAGAGTGTGACAAGTGTATCAGGTCTCTGGTCTATAAATCAATGCTATGGTAGGAAATGAGGAATACGAAAAGTGTATCAGGACTATGGTCTATAAATGGAGTCTATGGTAGGTTAATCAAGAATATGACAAGTGTATTAGGACTATGGTCAATAAATCAACTCTATGGTAGGTAAGTCAAGAATTTGACAAGTGTATCCAGACTATGGTCTATAAATCAAGTCTATGGTAGGTAAATCAAGAATATGACAAGTGTATCAGGACTATGGTCTATAAATGAACTATATGGCAGGTAAGTCAAGAATATGACAAGTGTATCCAGACTATGGTCTATAAATCAAGTCTATGGTAGGTAAATCAAGAATATGACAAGTGTATCAAGATTATGGTCTATAAATCACGTCTATGTTAGGTAAACAATGAATACGGCAATGCATTAGGACTATGGTCTATAAATCAAGTCTATGGTAGGTAAATCAATAATATGTCAGGTGTATCAGGATTATGGTCGATATATTAACTCTATGGTAGGTAAGTCAAGAATATGACAATGTATCAGGACTCTAGTCTATAAATGAAGTCTATGGTAGGTAAATGAAAAATATGATAAGCGTATCAGGACTATTGTCTACAAATCACGTGTATGGTAGGTGAATCAAGAATATGACAAGTCTATCCAGACTACAGTCTATAAATCAACTCTATGGTAGCTAAGTCAAGAATATGACAATGTATCAGGACTCTAGTCTATAAATCAAGTCTATGGTAGGTAAATGAAAAATATGACAAGCGTATCAGGACTATGGTCTACAAATCACGTCTATGGTAGGTAAATCAAGAATATGACAAGTGTATCAGAACTATGGTCTATAAATCACGTCTTGCTGGCTAAATCAAGAATATGACAAGTGAATCAGGACTATGGTCTATAAATCAAATCTATGGTAGGTAAATCAATAATATGACAGGTGTATAAGGACTATGGTCTATAAATCAATTCTATGTTAGGTGAATCAAGAATATGACAGGTGTGTCAGGACTATGGTCTATAAATCATCTCTAGGGTAGGTAAGTCAAGAATATGACAAGTGTATCCAGACTATGGTCTATAAACCAACTCTGTGGTAGGTAACTCAAGAATATGACAATGTATCAGGACTATGGTCTATAAATCACATCTATGGTAGGTAAATCAAGAATATGACATTTTATCAGGACTATTGTCTATAAATCAAGTCTATGGTAGGTAAATCAATAATATGACAATGTATCAGGATTCTAGTCTATAAACCAAGTCTTTGATAGCTAAATCAAGAATATGACAAGGGTATCAGGACGATTGTCTATAAATCAAGTCTATGGTAGGTAAATCAATAATATGACAATGTATCAGGATTCTAGTCTATAAACCAAGTCTAGGGTAGGTAGATGAAGAGTATGACAAACATATCAGGACTATGGTCTATAAATCACGCCTGTGGTGGGTAAACAAAGAATATGACTGGGTGTATCAGGATTATGGTCTATAAATCAAGTCTGTGGTAGGTAAATCAAGAATATGACAACGTATCAGGTCTATGGTCTATAAATCAAGTCTATGGTAGCTAAATCAAGAATGTGACAGGTGTATCAGGACTATGGTCTATACATCAACTCTATGGTAGGTAAATCAATAATATGATAGGTGTATCATGTATATGGTGTATAAATCAAGTCTATTGTCTATAAATCAATAATATGACAGGTGTATCCGGACTATTGTCTATAAAACAACTCTATGGTAGGTAAGTCAAGAATATGACAGGTGTATCAGAACTATAGTCTATAAATCAAATCTATGGTACATTAATCAAAAATATGACCAAAAAAAGTCTATCTGAACTATGGTCGATAAATGTAGTCTTGGACAGATACAACGGGACAACGGCAAATAAACGAGAACGAGAAAGATGAATTAAAACTGTGGCAGGTAAATAAAGACTATGGCTGGCGAATTGGAACAATTGCAAATAAATCAAGACCGTAATAGCTACAACCAGACTATGGCAGGCAAATCCACACCAAGCCAGGAATATGGTAGATAAATCGAGACAAAGGCATGTGCAACGGGACAATGACAAATAAATGAAGACTATGACAGGTAAATGAAGACTCTAACAATTGAATTAAGACTTCAACACTTACAACCAGACTATGGCAGGCAAATCCACACCATGACAGGAATATGACATGTGAAGTAGGACTATGATAGATAAATCAACACTAAGACAGGTGCAGCAGGTGAACGCGGTCTCTAAATCTAAACTAAAACTATGGCAGGTAAACGAAAACTATGACAGCTGAATTAGGACAATTTAAAATAAATCAAGACGATAACAGCAACAACCAGGCTATGAGAGGCAAATCCACACCATGATAGGTAAATCAGGACTATCTATGGAAGATAAATCAAGACAGACAGATACAACGAGACAATGGCAAATAAATGAAGACTATGACGGATAAATGAGAACTCTAACAGATAAATCAATACTATTGAAGTTAACTAAAAACTATGATAGGTGAATCAGGCAAATAACTCAAGACTAAGACAGATACAATTGGACAATGGCAAATACATGAAGATTATGAATGGTTATTGAGGACTCTAACAATTGACTCAAAAGTATGAGAGGTAAGTAAATACTATGACATGTGAATTAGATCTATGGTAGATCAATCAAGACTGACAAGTACAATGGGACAATGATAAATAAATGAAGACCAAAAAAAAAGTAAAAACTGTGACACGTGAATTAGGTCTATAGTAGATAAATCAAGACAAAGACAGGTACAACGAGATAATGGCAAATAAATGAAAACTATGACAGGTAAATGAGGACTCTAACAGTTGAACAAATACAGACGATGACATGTAGATAAGGACTATGAAAGGTGAATTAGGTAGATGGTAGGTAAATCAAGACTGACCGGTACAATGGGACAATGATGAATAAATGAAGACTATGACAGGTAAATGAGGACTCTAACAGTTGAATCAAAACTATTACAGGTAAATAAAGACTATGACAGGTAAATAAAGACTATGACAGGTAAATAAAGACTATGACAGGTAAATAAAGAATGTGCAAGTTGAATCAGATGGAATATAAATCAAGACTAACAAAAACAACGGGAAAATGACAGATAAATGAAGACTATGACATGTAAATGAGGACTCCGGTACAACGGAACAATGTCAGATAAATGGATACTATAACAGATAAATGAGGTCTCTAACAAATAACTCAAAATATGGCAGGTAAATCGGGACTATGGCAGGTGTATCGGGACTATGACATGTCCATCTGGACTATGACAAGGGACTACATCTCTCATCCACCCCGCCAACGTAGACTAACATATGCAAAATGCATATAAAATTGTTACACCCTTGTCTCTATGGTGTGCACGTATATGTATGATCTCACAACGACATATACCGTCATAACTGCAACGTGAAATTAGGGTGCATTATAATCTCTTGGAGACTTACTATGTAAAGGTCAACGTTTGCTGTCTCGATCACATACTGCTCTTAAAATATAACCTATGGATGTTCTGATAGATGGATTCCCTTGAGCTGAACAGTCCAGTAAAGTAGGCCTATCAATTTGGTTAACGTTACTAATTTTGATAATGAGCTAACAGATCAATACTATAAACAACAACGAAACACAATTTTGAATAACGTGACTGTTTCCAGTAACACAAAAATCTGCTGCTGAAAACAGTGACACATATCTGAAATTGATATACCAAAAGTTACCAAAAAAAAACAGCAACGAAAACGAGGAATTTTTTTTTATCTACAGGAGTTATCTCCCTTAGCTGAAAGAAGCATGGTGTGGTTTGGGACACCTTTTCGCTCCCAAACGAAGGATTTCGACATTAAAGAAGGTTTCCAGGTCATTCTAAGACATATTGAACCATAAATAAAAATTAATTAAACATTAAAAGTCCTAAAAATTAATTAAACATCGCTAAAAATTGTTTTATTAAGTTAATAAGCCACAGTCTGTAAGAAGTTCGAGTAACGAAAAAACGAAAAATTATAGACATAGCTTTATTTGTGGTCTAGTTGCGTGAAAACTAAGATAGACATGTAATCGTCAAAAACATTACGTAATTGTTGCATATTCAGCTCGTGGAAAACTGGTTTAAAATTATCAAACTAGTAAAAATGAACAATAAGGAAGTTATTATACATTAACAACAACAAACACCAACACTGTCAGAGAATTGTTATTGATTTCAGTGACGAAGCATTTAAATTGGCATTTTGTTACTAAATTTTGTATCGTTATTGATTTCCGTACATTACAGGATCGACTGTTGGCGTAATCAGTCCAGTAAAATACGATAATGAACGAGTTTGATACGAGCTACCAAGCAATAAAACAAAATATTTAGAAACGATACTGTTTTCAATAACAAACCCGATCTGTTACTAAACTCAGTAACACAGATCTGATACTGATTCTATGAGATCCTAAAAACAGTAACAAAGAACTAAGTTTGATTATAGGAGTTATGTCCCTTCGTTGAAATCAACCAAGAGATTTGGACCATCTCTTCGATTGCAAGCGAAGGATTTCAAAACTTAAACTAGCCAATAAAGCGATTTCTGACATATTGAACATTACATGATCAATAATTATACATCCCTGAATTATTTTCAATTGAGTCAATAAGCCATATTTTGAGAAAAGTTCAAGTAATTAAAACAGAAAATTATAAATCTTTATTTGACGCCTAGTTGAGTGAAAATTAAGATTGAGAATTCATCGCCAAATAGATAACGTAAACTTTACATAATCAGCTGATAGAAAACCAGATTATAATTAAAAAAAAAACGTCCTAGAAATAAACAATCGAGAAGTGATTAAACATTAACAACAGGAGAGCCCTCGGTGGCCGAGTGGTATAAGGCGCTTCGTTGGTAACCGCTAGTCGCACACCGCTGAACCAGCACGGGTTCAAGCCCGCTGGTGCATTTGTAAAAGTTTGCTAGTTACTTTCCGACGGGCGGTGGTTCTCTCTGGGTACTCCGGCTTCCTCCATTATTAAAATTGGCTGCCACCATATGAGTGAAATAGCCTTGAGTGCGACACTAAACCAAATCTCCCCCATTAACAACATTACACATCAAGACGGCAGTCAATATTCAGTGGCGGGACATCCGAATAATCTCTGGTCCTACAACCATGTAGTTAATTTTCTTCAAAAGATATACGATCCATCGTCATGGGGACACCGCTAATAATTCCGAATTGTTGTAAAATGTCCAATCTGCGCCCGTGATATAAGCAACCATTCAGAAGTTGAACGAACGCGACGAGCTCTGGTTACCGTGGAACAAAGAAGTAGCCGCCTGCCATGGGAATGACTTGCAGTTAGCGCACAGTAGTATATAAAGCGTAAATCTGGTCGTAGGGAAATTGTGGTGGGAAATGAGGAGGGAGTGACGTCCAGTCCGGTGACGTCGATAATGTTATGAGTGTAGGTAAAAAATGGCGGCGAGAGGTACGGAAAAATAAGAGATAATGTTATGAGGAGGGAGTGACGTCCAGTCTGGGGACGTGGATAATGTTATGAGTGTACGTAAAAAATGTCGGAGAGAGGTATGGGAAAAGGAGAGATATTGTTATAGGTATAGGGAGGATATCAAATAGGGATATATGTAGCCCATGCGTAGCAATACATTCATACCGGGAGGGAGATGACTTGGGGGTCCAAGCGCCATGTTATAAGTATAGGCCAGGTTATAGGTATAGAGGGGGAAAAGTGGGCGTGTCTGACGTCCATTAACCAGTGAGAATGTTATGTTTATTGCGAGGTGCATCCTCGTCTATGCATTGGCTGTACGAAAATTAGACAATCGCCGGCCAACACTTGAAGTGACTATTCTGATTGAAGGAGTAAAATACCAGAACATTCCACGACAGCTTCTTGTTATAATCTCATAGACATACATACATTGAGCTTATGGATATATTCTGTGATAGCGGATATATATACGTTTAGGGTGTTATATTTTATTACCCCACAAGCAAATTTGTATTCAATATCGGGATTGTGATTGCTTGAAAGGTCGGGTCGTATACACCTTTATCATATCTCAGAGAAGCATGTAGACTTTTGATTGGCTGACAGACCTCATGTGTGATGCTGTATTGTCAACTTGCTGGTCGAATATATATCGTATACCCCCGTCGCCAAGGGCAACGAACAGGTGTTCACTAGATTCCATCGTCTGCTAAACAAAATGGCTGAATCAGGCAAACGTTTCGCGTCTCACACGGACGATGAAGTTGTTGAAAAGCGGGCTAATATTATTCCCAGCAACACAAAAAATCGAACAAAGCGTCCGCCAGAACTTTGAAGTATTACCTGAAAGAGAAGGGACAGAGTGAAGAATTCGAAGGATTCTCGGCCGAGAGGTTAGCAGAGGTACTCAGTCATTTTTATTTGGATGCCAGAAAACAAGACGGAGAATTGTACAAAACATCCACTCTCGAAAACTTTCGACATTCTCTGAATCGTTACCTGAAGGCCCCACCGTATTTGAAAACTTTTGATTTGATTAGAAATTCGGAGTTTAATGAAGCCAACGAGTGCTTCAAAACCGCACTTGCAGAGTTGAAGGCATCTGGAAAAGGCGACACCGATCATTATGAGCCCATAAACGAGTCCGATCGTTGTAAACTCTACAAGTCTGTTCTCATGTCCCCAAAAACCCCAACTGGGCTTGCAAATAAAGTTCAGTTCGATGTACGTCTGTTCTTCTTTAGAAGCGGAGTGGAGAATATGGAAAAGATGACAAAAAACACATTCATCATCAAGCGGGACCCGAAAACTGGGCAGAGGTATGTGAAAAAAAAGGAGGATGAACTCACAAAAAATCGCCGGGCCCATCAAAAAGAGGGTGTTACCGGATTCATGCCTGAAGAAGAAGGTTCCCCGTTCTGTCCTGTTGCTTCATTCGAAAGTTATATCTCCAAACTCCATCCGAAATGTGATCGCTTGTGGCAGTACCCGGTTGATAGTTTCCTCGACGACGATAAAGTTTGGTATTATAACAAACCTATTGGGAAACACCGCTTGGCAGCCTTCATGAGCAACCTGGGCACTCGTCTGAAACTTTCTGAACCATACACTAACCACAGTATACGAGCAACCGGCATCACCATCCTTGGTAGAAACAACTATTCAGCATCTCAAATAATGGCTGTCACAGGTCACAGATCTGTCTCGTCGCTGTCGGTTTACCAGCGAGTAAGTGATGGCGAGAAACTGCAAATGGGCCACACGGTTGCGTCAGTAGCCTTTCCTGACACGATGGGTTCAACCCGAAAGACGAATACCGGTACGCATACACTTCCAGTAAATGTTCTTGTCAAACCCCATCCTGCAGAAACTGTGACATCATCTTCTCAGTACCCTGCATCCACGTCAAATGATGCCACGTCGGCCGTGTTACACACCCAGGATGTACGAGCAGAAGGCCATGCCGACGACTTTGATTTTGATCTTAATCAGCTGTTTTGTGAATTCGACAGCACCGCTGTCCCGCCCACATCGTGTGACATTCCCACAGCTATCCTGGTCGCCGCAAATTCCTCAGCGCCAATGTTCAATAACTGCACAATAAATGCAATCAACATCATCGTGCGAAAATGAAGCAAATACCTATACTTCTGCCAAATTGTGCAGGACAGTTTGATTTTTCCGATTTTTCTCTCGAACTGTAAATTTAAGTCAGTTCATGTTGGTCCTTCTCCTGTGTGATGTTATGGAAACATGACACAAGTGACACTGTCGAGTGACACGGTGTTGAATTATAGACAGAATGGAAATGTAACAGTTCACACGTGTATTTGAAACTTACATATCCACGCAACAGATGTGAATCCGGAACGGGTCTTTCGATGTATTTATTAACAAAAGGTATATAATCTAGATATTATACTCGTCGATGGCTATTAAATATTAAATATGAAATTGAGATTAAGCTTAATGTTCCAGTATTTTATACGTTTCTGATTTTCAGAATAGAACATAAGAGATGAAGCTGAATTTGAAGTTAGATTGTTCATTCTTTATCACCGAAGCCCACCGGTATTTCACACGGAAACCGGGTTCATTGTTCACGGATTACAGTATATGTTATCGTTATCTTTGCTCCTCCCTTAGTACGTTTTAAAGATGAGGATTGTAAAAATGATACATTTGTCTTTGTGTTCATTTTTCCGGTGCATGCTGTGGATCGTTCTGAAACCAGTGCAAGTCCGATCGAAGTCCGTTCCATTATGTCGGCCTTGAAGTCCAAAGTGATTCTTAATGCTCTGAGATATGATACGGGATGAGATTTGGTTTCTCTCGCCATATTTTTCCTCGGCTGCGCCTCGGAAAAATATGGCGAGAGAAACCAAATCTCATCCCGTATTACCCCGGAAGGGCGACGTATAACTAATAATATACCGCGAGTGACGTATTGCTACTCGGGGTAAATAAAAAACAACTCACGTGCGATTGGAAACGACGCTCTCGCTTCGAAAGTTCAGCTGACCATATCTCAATATTTATGGAATAACTTTCGCTCACTCGTCAAAATTTAATGGAATGAAGTTGTACTGCATTACTTTCACTGAAGTTTCCGACACATAACTCACCAAAAGGTGACAGTTTCGTAACCGAAATGGCCCGTTGGATTTGTCCGTTTTCAGTACTTTTTTCTATAAGATGAAAAGGCTTGAGGGGTAATAACTTCGTTATTCAGGTTTCCCCCCGCGGGTATGAAAAGTTTTTTCCTGAGGGTCGTAACTTTCCATACACCCGGGGGAAACCTGAATAACCAATAATATCTTCCTTGTTCTTTGTGGTATGGAGTGCGGCATCTTATTTTTTCTATTTCGCGCTGCAGAATACGATGGGAGGGGTCTCGTGGCCTTGAGTTCACTTTTGCTGAAAAGTTCTCCTGAGGCATGCGCAATACGCAGGCAGTTTGGGGTGGACGTTTTGGGGTCTAGGTGGACTCATAATGGCCCGGTTGGGTCGTGTGAGGTGCCATAGTGAAGCGCTTGAGAGGGAGCGTCCGACTGGATGGATTTGGGGGTGGTGAAGCCGTCTATCTGCGCATGCGCAATAGACAAATTGCATTGAAATAGACGTTTTGAGGTCCAGATGGACCCAATACTGGTCCGATTGGGTCGTATGAGGTCTTATTTGGAAGTTCTCTTGGTGTAGCATCGCATTGGACTGGGGTGTAGTCCGTTTTCATCATTCCGCGAATGCGCAGTCTGGCCGTAGTATATAAATCAGGCATTTTAGGGGTTCAGGGTGTATGTTTTAGTGACTGAGAGACCATTCCTGGGCCTAATAGGCCGTGCAGAATGTCAAATTGAAGCTCTCGTGATGTAGACCACGACTTGAGAGATGTGCAGGTCATCTGTGACATCATTGGTGGTGACGTCATCAGTAGGATTAATAGCGAAAGTGGGCGTTTTGGGGGTGCGTGGGTGTGTGTTTGAGAGATTGAGGGACTTTTCTTGGTCCGATGTATAGACCATCACTTGAGGGATTTTCACGTCATCTATGACGTCATTGGTGACATCATCAGTTGGAGTAGTAGCCAAAGTGGGCATTTTGGTGGTGTGGAGGAAAGTGTTTGGGGTGAAGATGGACCATCCGTGGTCCAAATGGCCGTGTGGGGTGTCATCTTGTAGCTCCCTGCATGTAGACGACGACTGGTACGGTTATTGTTGGAAGTCGCGTCATGCTACGCAAGCACAGTTGGGTAGTAGTAACTAAAGAGGGCATTTCGGGCGTGGGCAATGATATGTTTGGTTAATCTAGGGACCATCTTTGGTTTTTTTTTATTGGAAGTCGCGTCAATCTGCGCATGCGCAGTTGGGGTGTAGTAAAGTTGCCATTTTGAAAATGCGCAGCGAGTTGACGTCATTCATACGAGTAGTAACAAAAGTGGCCAGTTTAGGGGTGCGTAAGGGTGTGCTTGGGAGACCGAGGGCCCGAATTGGACCTATGGGGTATTATATTGAAGCTTCATTGAGACAACGTCCGACTTGACTGGCGTGTCGTGGAAGTAGGGGTTATGGCGCGCATGCGCAGGCAGGAAATAGTGGAAAAGGGGCACTTGAATGGACGGTTTAGCCTCGAGGTGGACCATACGTGGTCCGAATGGGTCGTGTGGGGAGTCATAGTGAACGGTTCATAGGGTAGCATCGCATTGGACTGGTGTGTATTCTAGTTTCATCATTCTACGCATGCGCAGTCTGGCAGTAGTATACAAATTTGGGGTCAAGGCAAGCCATCCACGATCCAAATACACCATGTGGTGTGGGGAGCTCTCATGGTATAGAACGCGACTTAAGGGAAGTCCACGTCATCTGTGATGTCATCAGTAGTAGCGAAATCGTCGCTCGGGTGAGCCCTTGAGACATGCCTTCACCCCTTTTGACTAACCCATAGGGGTGACTTGTGCACCCTGGAGATGTATCCAGAACTTATGAACTCAGGCATACTGGTGTTGTTGGGTTGGTCTACCATGGTAGAGTTACCTGTCCTTGAAAGTGACGTCATTGGTTCTATCGTCATAACGTCATCGACATCTCCCTCAACGCATCCAACAACCGTCTTGACGCCCTAACGCTGGTGTAAGAACACACGCACACACACACACACCTAAACTCTAACGTCTTACCGCCTTGCCACAGTCAGTTAAGCGAACAACAACAACAACAACAAGGATGACAGGTCATTTATTTTATTACCCCGTCCATCACTGCACACCCACGCTCTGGGGGCCGCTATGGGTATCTTTACGATTCAAGTATGCTCTTGACCAATCAGAAGCCGTCATTTTATGTTGTATCTGTCATATTCGTTCTTGACCTTTAGGTACCACTATCGACTCAAAGAGATCCGAGCTCTAAGATCTCCGAGCTCTTAATCTGTCCATCCCACAGCTCCGAGCTCTGTAGTTTCGCAGAGGTTGGCTTCTGATTGGACAAGATTCAGGTTTGTCTAAATATTACTCCATAAGATGACCGATAAACTGTTCTATTTCTCGTCCAGTGCTAACATCCGGGTCTTCGATCAATTCTTCAACATCGCCAATCGTGCGTCAATGGAGCCGGTGTGATGGATAAGAATGACCTGGTGATTAGTGTCCCTTTTCGTATCCTTTTTCAACTAGGATGGACACTTGTCCCAAATGTAGAGAAAAATGTCCTAGCTGGGTTAGAAGATAGGAGCGGGACACTCTTACCCACCGGACATGCTTAGCCTTCACACCGGCATTGGTCCAAGTCAACCGATTGAATGCCTTGGAATGGACGCAATGTCATCACCCCGACGCCAAGAAGATGGTAAAGAGGGTAACCAATGTGACGTTTTTCGTTACCGCAACATGCCGTATATACTCTATATGTCTACATGCTGATAATGCCCTCCTGTTGGATGCGTTGAGGGAGATGAGGAGGACGTTATGACGGTGGGATCAATGACGTTACTTTCAAGGGGACATCTCCAGGGTCCACGAGTCACGCCTATTGGTTAGTGTATAGGGGTGAAGGCATGTCTCAAGGGCTCACCCGAGCGACGTTTTCTCCACTACTGATGACGACACAAAGACGTGAACATCACTCAAGACGTATTCTATACCACGAGGGCTGTCATCTTGAAAGTCCAAGCTTCCACCTCAAATCCCCGTTTTCTATACTACTGCCAGACTGCGCATGCGCAGAATGATGATACTAGAATATACACAGAGATTCCAATGCGAGGCTACATCACGAGCTCTTCACTATGACATCACACACGACCCATTCGGACCACGGATGGTCGCTCGAGGCCAAAACGTCCTCTCAAGTGCCCTTTTCCACTATTTCCTGCCTTCGCATGCGCGCCATAGCCCTATTTCCACGACACGCCAGTCCAATCGGGCGCTGTACCACGAACGCTTCAATCTGATCCCACACGTCCCATTTGGACCAAGAATCGTCCCTCAGTCTCCCAAACACACCCTTACGCACCCCTAAAATGGCCGCTTTCGCTACTACTCGTACTGATGACGTCACGAATGACGTCTAAGATGACATGGACATCCCTCAAGTCGTGGTCTACACCACAAGAGCTTCAATGTGACACCCTATACCCCATATTTGATGAGATATAGAACCTCAATCTCTCAAATATACCCCTGCGCACCTCCAAAATGACTACTTTACTACACCCCAACTGCGCATGTGCAGACTGAGGCGATTTCCAATGAAAAAAGCCAGTCTGACTCTACCCCATAAAAGCTTCACTAGGATACCCCAACTGGTCCAATTAGATCAAAGATGGTCCCTAGATTTCCCAAACATATCATTGCCCACTCCCAAATTGCCCTCTTTAGATACTACTGCCCAACTGTGCATGCGTAACATGATGCAACAAAAACCATATCAGTCGTCGTCTACATGTAGAGAGCTACAAGACGACAACCAAAGCGGTCCATTTGGACAACGAATGGTCCACCTCTACCCCAAACACGTTCCTTCACATCCCCAAAATGCCCACTTTGGTTACTACTTCTACTGATGACGTCACCACTGACGTCAGAGATGACGTCACCAATGACGCCACACATGACGTGAACATCATGAAGTGGTGGTCTGCACACCGAGGGTTTCACTTTGACACCTCACACGACCCATTCGGGCCAAGAATGGTCCTTCAATCGCTCAAACACACGCCCACGCACCCCAAAACTTCCGCTTTCGCTACTACTCCTATTGATGACGTCACCAATGACGTCACAGTTGACCTGGTCATCCCTCAAGTCGTGGTCTACACCACGAGAGCTTCAATTTGACACCTCGCACGGCCTATCAGGACCAAGAATGGTCCCTCAATCAGTCAAACAGACCCCAACGAACTCCTAAAATGCCTGCTTTCTATACTACGGCCAGACTGTGCATGCGCAGAATGACGAAAACGGACTACCCGCCAGACAAATCCGACGTTAGCCCAAGAGAACTTCAAAATAAGACCTCACACGGCCCAATCGAACCAATATTGGCCCATCTCGACCTCAAAATGTCCATTCCAATGCACTTTTTTGACTGCGCATGCGCAGATGGACGGTCTTTCCACGCCGCAACCATCCAGTCGGATGCTCCCTCACGAGTGCTTCCCTATGGCACCTCACACGACCCAATCGGACCAGTATGGGTCCACCTAGGCCTCAAAACGCACCACCCGATCTGCTTGCGTATTGCGCATGCGTCATAAAAACTTTTCTGCAGAAGTCAACCCATGGCCACGAAACCCCTACAATCGTATTCTACGATAAATAAGATGCCACACTCCATACCGCAAGAACAAGGAAGATATAACATAATACCCTAGACGTATATATATCCGCCCTCGCTGCATATATCCAAAGGCTATCTCTCAATGTACGTATGCTGCATATATCCATAGGCTATCTCGCCTAGGATAGACCAAATCCATTTTTTAATCCTAACACTTGGCATTTCATTTCCATGTGTATGTTTATTGATCGGTAAATTTGATGTGTCAGTTTAAGTCGAGATTCAAACTTCACAGTCCAATTCGGATCGGTGTTTGGAATGTTAATGGTTTGAAAACGAGAACCCACAACAAATGGGAATGTTCGGAATTTGTTCAAGAAGTTTGTAATTATGATATTTTTTGTTTCACCGAGACTCACCTAGAAGAAGGATGTTCATTTAACATTCCTGGGTACCGACGCCCAGTAAATGTATATAGACCGAAATCTGCTGACAGCCCACGGGCCTTTGGTGGAATATCCGTTCTAATTAAACAAAATTTACATAAATCTGTGTCTTTTATTAAAAATACCAATACAGACTACCAGTGGATTAAGATAGCAAATCAAGGGTCGGGCATTAAACGTGACCTATATATTTGTTTTATACATATACCACCAGAGTACACTTCCTATTACTCAAAGGTACAGAGAGACTCCATGGAAGATTTAACAAGAGAGATTATCAGTTATCAAAATATTGGTAATGTGATACTCTGTGGTGATTTTAATGGAAGAACTGGACAGTGTGTTGATTTCATTGAGAACGATGATCATAAATATGGTGTTGCAGATGAATATTATGCTGTGGATTGTGACATCGAATATAGACATAATCAAGACTCTACAGTGTGTTCCAGAGGTAGACGACTCCTAGAACTGTGTATTCAATCACAAATGCGCATTTTAAATGGCCGAATAATGGGGGATTTATTGGGAAAGCTTACCCATCATAACTATTTTGGTAGTAGTACAATAGATTATCTTGTAACTGATAATGAATTGATTCCTAAAGTTATGTATATGCAGGTGGGAACATTTAATAGTGTTTTGTCAGATCACTGCAAATTATCTTTCATGCTAAAAGGCCAACAGTGTGGCATAGATAATCCTGATACTCAAGCTAAGTGTAAACTAAGAAAGTCACATTATATCTTCAAACTTACTAAGTCAGGTCTGGTTCAGTATCAAGGTATTTTGAGATCTCCTCCCTTTGGTGAACGTATACTTCATTACAGCCATGATATCCATATTACCGAACAAAATTCAGTTAATCGTGTTAATAGAGCCACACAAGAATTGAATGAACTCATTACAGATGCGAGTAATTCCTGCTTTGTGAAAGTTTTCCCTTCCAGGAAGGGCAAAAAAATACCTAGACATCATAAGCGATGGTATAATCACAACCTCGTAGAACTACAGAAAACTGTTAAGAAGCTGAGTGCTAAATTATCACATGATCCATTCAATTCGATGTTAAGACAAACTTTATTTCAATATACAAAGCAATATTACAAAACGTGTAAACATGAAAAGAAGATGTATACAGCTGAACTATTGAAAAAGCTCTCAGAACTTCACAGTCATGACCCAAAGGCCTATTGGAACTTGGTTAAACAACTAGATGAAGCAAATAATATGGATAAATCAGAAAACATAGAACCATCTTTATGGAAAGATTACTTCAATACTCTAAATACAGCTGATCAGAAATACAATAAACGTCTGGCGTATATCAATTCCTTACTTAAAGAAGAAAATATTCCAACTTTTAATAAACTTGATTACCTAATTACTGATAAGGAAATAGCGGATGCAGTAGATTGTCTAAAAAATAATAAATCTAGTGGCCCTGATGGAATACCTAATGAGTTAATTAAACATGGTCTAGCCACACTGTTACCTTGTATACGTAAATTGTTTAACATGATTCTGTCCTCTAGTTCCTATCCTGAAATTTGGTCTAATGGTATTATAACTCCAATTTTTAAGGCGGGTGATTCAGCAGACCCACATAATTACAGGGGTATTTGTATCAGTAGTTGCCTGGGGAAGCTGTTCAATAGAGTGCTTAACAATAGACTAGATAGCTACTTCGTGGAGAATGCTATTATAGACGAGTCCCAAATCGGGTTTTGTAAGGGACATCGCACCTCTGACCACATGTTTGTATTGAGAACCTTAATTGGCAAGTACACCTCCCCTAAAGGAGGTAAATTATTCGCTTGTTTCGTAGATCTGTCTAAAGCTTTTGATAGTGTTGTACATCCAGGGATTCTTTTGAAACTACGACAAGCAGGAATAGGAGGTCGATTCTATGATATCATTAAGGATATGTACAGTAAGAATACCATATGTGTCAAAACATCCAGTGGATTAACAGAGTCATTTGTGTCCAATGTAGGAGTTAGGCAGGGGGATACACTGAGCCCCAACTTATTTAAACTGTTCATAAATGACCTCCCGTCTTTACTGAAATGCAATGTAGATACCCCACCACACCTAAATGGCATAGCAATACCTTGCCTTTTGTATGCAGATGACATGGTATTACTCTCTAACACTAAGGAAGGTTTACAGCAAGCCTTAGGCGTTCTAGACCATTATTGTGATTGTTGGTGTATTGATGTAAATGTTAACAAAACCAAGGTGATAGTTTTTAACAAAGGCGGTAAGGTATATACTGATCAGTTCACCATTGGGAAAAAACACATAGATAATGTCAAACGCTATAAATATTTAGGAATACAATTCACTGTAACTGGTTCTTTCACCATTGAACAAGAAGATTTATACAACAGGGCTATCAAAGGGTTCTTCAAGCTATGCAAAAACACAAACTGTCAAACCTTGGATGTGAAATTATTTTTTCATTGTTTGATCACATGATTAAGCCTATTATATTGTACGGCTGTGAGATCTGGGCTGCCAATATAGATTTAGATCCCAATGCGGATATACACAAGCTCACTAGACTACACTGTGAAAAATTACATTTAAAGGCTTGTAAATATGTTCTTGGGGTTAACCGTACCACTACCACCGATGCAGTCTATGGTGAACTGGGGAGGTACCCACTGATAATATCTATAGCCAGTCAAGCAGTTAACTATCTGGGCCATCTAAATACTGCTCTTGATAACTCTCTTCTAAAAGTGGCTCTGGACTACTGCAAGAATAATCCATCATCCTGGTACTCAAATGTATTAAATAGTATCCCCAAAATTCTCGGTCCCCATAACAGTATCGGTGGTGTGGCAAAACAATCAGCTTCCTCAGGCAAAGTACAAAAGATGTATATGTCCGCTTTTGAACAGAACTGGAAAAAAAGAATTGTTAATGGACCATCGTGTAATCGGTTGCCTGGCAGTCATAAACTTAGAACATATATGGAATTCAAATCTCGTTTTAGTCGGGAGATTTATATTGATGTTATCAAAGATAGAGACCGTCGTAGGTCATTTGCAAGGTTTCGAACTAGCTCTCATGACCTTAATATCGAAAGGGGCAGGTATACCGGAGTTCCCATTGAACGCCGTCTTTGTCCATTGTGCAAATCTGATACGGAGGATGAATTCCACTTTTTGATTAAATGCCCTGGTTATAGCATATCTAGATGTCTATTATTTACAAATATATCACAGACATGTGCCAACTTTATCAGTATGCCAGATAGGGCAAAATTTGTATGGCTTCTCTCTGCCGAGGACATGGTGGTCATCTCTCTGGTAGTTAACTTTATTCATCGCAACTTAATTAAGAGAAAGTACTTGATGAACAATGTATCTTATTGAATCCGGTGAACATGTTGAGATTTATTCTGTTTTGTTTTCTCCTGTACACATTAACCCATCCACGGGTAAAAAAGTACAATTAAAGGTTCTATTCTATTCTATTCTATTCTATTCTCGCACTGTGTGTATGCCTAAGGCGATTATAACCTAGAAGCTGTCGCGGTATGTTCTGAAATTTTCTCCTCTAATCAGAATAGTCACATGAAGTGATGGCCGGCGATTGGCTAATTTCCCTACAGCCAATGCATAGACGAGGATGCACCTCACAATAAACATGCCATTCTCACTGGTTAATGAATGTAACGTCAGACACGCCCTATACCTATAACCTGGCCTATACTTATAACATGGCGCTTGGACCCCTAATCATCTCCCTCCAGGTATGGATGTATTGCTATGCATGGGCTACATATATCCCTATAGCCTTTGATATCCTCCCTGTACCTATAACATTATTCGTCATTTCCCTATACCTTTCCCCACCATTTTTTCCTTATATTTATAACATTTTCCGCGTCACCGGATGGGGCGTTACTCCCACATTTCTATCCACAATTTCCCTTCCCCACAAAAAAATCCGACCAGATATATACTTTATATACTACTGCGCACGTTCCCGATTTTTCCCGGTTTCAGTTAGATTTTGACGTAAATTAACTGAGACACAAAGCATGGTTACGCTATATAGAGTACGTTGTTGTATACAGAGAGATAACCATGGTACATAATGTTAAAACGGAAAACTCCACTGTATCTGTCAATCAATAGTTTTAAGCATGGTTTTAAGTCCAAAACCCATGCCGTTAAGGTATAATGCCCCTCCATTACAAATCTACCGATGTGAAGAAAGATAATCTAAGACAGGTACCTGTATCATCGAAGTTGCCAACCTTTGTATTCAATCCATGCATTTAAATGCTTTACGCAATTTATCTTCCTATCAAATTCTCCATTTTTTGTGACATAGCCACACTCATATATATGAGAAACTCTGTTGGGAAACGTTTATTTATAGGAGGTTCCAGACAATTTGATAATAAAATGTCATTTTTCTTATATTTCGACAAGAGGTAGAGCAAACCTTCAACATTGAAAATAAAGGTTAAAATTCATGGGTCACCAGGCATAATTTTGCATACTCTAGAAATTTTTGTGGTGTACTATTATGGTTTAGCCCTAATCTAATGTATGGGATTAGATAGGAATCCAATTAAAAACACCTCAAGTTTATGTAGCCGTAAAAGTATACAGATTATGAATATGGTGTGCGTTACAGGTTTACTGTTTTCTTCCATTATTCAGGATATAACACGAAAGTAATTCCTGAAGTTATGGGCGGAGAAGGTATTCCACAAATGACATTAATATACCATACATCTTGACGAACTGAAGTAGTTCAGCACAGGTTGAAGACATACATGATTGTGAGGAAGATAATACAATACCAACAGTGAAGAGATAATACAATACCATTATGAAGAGTTAATACAATACCAACAGTGAAGAGATAATACAATACCACCATGAAGGGTTAATACAATACAAACAGTGAAGGGATAATACAATACCACATGAAGAGTTAATACAATACCAACAGTGAAGAAACCAATACACTCAGCATGGTCGTCCCAGATTGGAGACAAAAACGATATAATGGGAAACAAGCACAGCCCATGGTGGAGAACGTCGCAATCCAGTTAGAGCAGCCATGATTCGAGACACCAACGACGACAGGAGATTCAGAACGCACTAGCCCTTGTCAGTTCAGTCCAGATTGAAACCACATACGACATTGGAATAACATTATTACCTCGACTGGTTCAATCCATATTAGAGAACCACACAACGAATTGGAAGAAGCAACAAGGTATATGATGGAAGAACGCGAACCCTGTGTCAGTTCTTCCCCGAGTGGAGAGACAAACGTTGGAGGGGAAGTCAGTTCATCCCAGAGTGGAGAAACTGACGATGGAGGGGAAGTAAATGAGATATCCATGATGGAGAACGCAAAAGCCTCGATCTGTTCAGTCCAAGCTGGAGGCACACATGGCGGAGTGGAAGAACCGACGTTGTCCATGATGGAGAACTTCACAACCTCAGCCTCGACTGAAGACACAAATGACAGAGCAGAAGAACAAGCAGAGGCCGTATTCAAGAAAACAGTCTCGACCAGCTCAGCCCGAATTGGAGGCAGTGGAGTGGAAGAAGAAGCAATGGAAAACATTGTAATCTCGGCTAGCTTGTTCAAGGTTACAAACAGTTGCGGCGAAAGGGAAGAACCACCAAGGCCCACAATTGAGGACTACACAAGATCAACTCCTTCAGCTCAGCTTGCACACACAGGCGATGGAAACGTCATGATACCGGGTAGTTCAGTTCAGATTACAGACACACGTGGCGGGGGTGAGGAACCTCCAGTGTCTTCACACGAAAATTACATAACCTCAACCAGTTCAGCCCAGATCACAAACACGGACAGTCAAGGGACAGAAAATGCAATAGCAATGACGGAGAACTCCAAATCTTCGACCAGTTCACCATACACTGGAGACGTCATCGATCGAACTGATGAAAACACAATATCACTGATGGAGAACATCACAACCTCAAACAACCCAACACAGATAAGTGACACGAGCGATGGAAGGGAAGAGGAGACAATGCCACCCGAATACTTCCTTATTGATGGTAAGATATTTTCATTCGTTGAATTTCGATACAATGTGCAGCATCGTGAGTTGACACGGGATTCTGAACGGTCCTGAGTCGCCAACATTTGTATTAAATTCCTTTCAGTCAAATGCGTTACGCCATTTCCCTTCTTTCCAAATTCTCCATTTTTCTGCAGCAACAAACATTTCAGGTTGTTGAACATAGGCAGACGAATTTGAGGAGAATGAATCAGATGTTAGACTAATTAAACATGACGTGCCAGATTCATACCAAAATTCACAAATAATCTTACAAAATTAACAACACCTGTAAATCAACCGAGTTTTAAAAGCAGAATGGTCCCAAACCCTGATGACGTATTATATTTCTCTCAAGCACGTGATGAATTGTGTATTCATTCACCTGCATGACAGTTGAACACTTCAATCTCGAAACCAGACCTATCCGGTCCTGTCCTCCCTACTAGGCTCTGGGACGGCGCTCAGCAGTACGATCGGTCATTGGATAGCACACAAAACCCTAGAATTTAGAACATAACGAGAGCGTATCTGTGGGGATCAAGCCAACGTCCCGACGTCATGGATGTTACGAGCGCGTCTGCAAGATGACGTAGCCTACCAGAACTCTTTATGCATTCTTGCGAAACATTTTTTATTCTGACGTCATGACGTTATAACACTGGCCATGAAAATGACTCATGACTGACGTTTTATAAAGAATAGGATATGTTCCAATGGAACCGGAAGGGGCCACGTGAAAGAATTTTTCAATGTATTATGGGACCAATTTTCAGTGAGCGTCGTCCCAGGGGTTCATCGAAGCGGCCAATTGTCCAGCGAAGAGCGACCCCTGGTGGCGAGGTTGTTGAACACTTATCCAGAAATTTATCATCGGTTATGTAACACCAAACCAGATAAATTGTCATTGTCAACTTAAAGTACAAACCAGTAGGCGTGAAGTCCTATATGTACACCAAATTAAACCTTGCTCTTCCGACTGTGCCAGTCTAAGAACCTCGGGCTGGCAGTTAAGTTGATGTCATGTAACTTGTTACATTGGGGAGGTGATAGGCTAATTGAATTATATAAAGATCCCCACCAACCATACAATTGCCATGGATGTTGGGGCCTGCATTGCATGAAGGGATAGAAATGGGATTTTATTGTCATGGATGTAGGGGCCTGCATTGCATCAAGGGATAGAAATGGGATTTTATTGTCATGGATGTAGGGATGTGTATATGACATAAATGTGTGTGACTCACTCACGTGAGAACCAATGATACATCGTTTAAAATAGTTTTGTATAATTCCGATTTAAAATTGAAGTAGAATTAATGACAATGGGTGCATTGCACTTTAGATTCCACCAGAGGATTTGCTCCAAGTGGAAGGTGTCAACTTCACAAAGCCTGTGCAGACGGAAATTGGACCGCAGTGGAAACATTGATGCGAGAAGGAGTTAACGTAAACATTCGAGATGCAGCAGATTGGACCGCACTTCACGCGGCCGTCCTTAACGGTCGGTATGATATCGCCAGAATGCTGGTGGAACATGGAGCAGCTGTTAACCCTGTAACAGACGAGGGGATGTCTCCCATCAGAGCAGCCGCTCACAAAGGCTATGGTAACATTGTAAAAATGCTTATCGCGTTTGGTGGATGTGTCAATGGCCAAGACAAATTCGGCTTCTCCGCTCTACACATTTCCGCTCGAAATGGGCACGAGGGTATAGTGGACATCCTTATGAGCAATGGCGCTCACGTCAATGACAAAGCCGCCGACGGTTCCACTGCGCTCGACCAAGCGTCGAGACGTGGACACTGGCGAATTATCAACATATTAACGAAGAATCGTACCTCTGGAACAACCGATATTGGAATGATGGATGGTCAGGTCCCCACTTTGCTAACCGTCCGATACGAACAACTCACCAAGATGGTTCTTCGGGATGGTGCTGCCCTTGAAGCTGTTGATGCAAAAGGTAAAACGCCGCTCGCCAGAGCTGTCCTTTATGGATTTGATAATATGGCGAAATTACTTGTTCGAATGGGGGCAAACTTAAATGTAGTAGACAACGATGGTGTGTCGATACTTAATCGCGCCATCATCCGGGGCACTGCAGATATTGTAGAGTTTCTCATCTTGAACGGTGCAAACTTGAGCACCAGGAACATTCTTGGCGAAACACCCCTGCATATTGCGGCTTTAAATGGACGCTTCGACCTCGTGAATATGCTGGTGTACAACGGAGTGGACACCGATATAATGAATAATAACGGCGCCACCCCGCTCTTTTTAGGTGCAGTTAAGGGAAACACCGACGTGGTGATGGAGCTGCTTGAGAGAGGGGCAAATATCGATGCTGTTAACAGCAAAGGTTTCACTCCTTTTATTAAGGCTGCTTTAGCTCGCTCTGCGAATGCTGTTCACATGCTCGCTGAGAAAGGTGCAAACATCGATGCTACAGACAACCAAGGCTGATCAGCACTGCATCATGCTGTGTACAGAGGATATGAAGATATTTCACAGATATTATTAGAGAAAGGTGTGGACATCAATATTCAAGAATCGAGTTCCGCAGATCGACAGGACCAAGGGTTCTACACAGAACGTTGTTCTGAAAACGATGAAATGGCCAACAAGGAATATAGTTCCTCTCCTTTTCATATCTTGGTTGGTAAGCAGAACATCACCACAGGACATGCAAATATCTTCCAAATGTTGATTGACAACGGTGTGGACGTCAACGCTATCGACAAGGACGGAAAAACTCCTCTGCATATTGCATCAGAGCGCGGACATAACGATATCGTTGAAAAGCTGATTTATTGCGGAGCAGGAATAAACTGTTTGTCCAAGCCTGTCTTGGGCGTCAGATTCGTCATGTCCGCACTTTGTTTGGCAGCTAGCAAAGGTCGCGATAACGTGGTTCGTCTGTTACTTGGTCGAGGGGCCAGCATCGACAATGGTTATCACCCTCTGGTTGAGCCGGTTATTTTTGGACTAAAAAGTACTGTTTCATTGTTACTGGGACTTGGTGCTGATGTCAATGCTTGTGAGCTCGGGGGCTCTCCTCTCTACCTCGCAGTTGACATAAACCGCCACTACACTTATGTTGGTGAACATTTTCTTGAGTGTGCGAATCTTTTGATAGAAGCTGGAGCAGATGTCAACTTTCAGTCGAATGATGAGCAGGGCTTCTACATTCTGCACAGAGCCGTGGCCAGTGGGCGCTTGATGTTGGTGGAACTGTTGGTAACAAAAGGAGCAACAGTCAATGTGGCGGATAAAAAAGGCTGGACACCGCTTCATATGGCAGTTTGCCAAAGGCTTCCAGACATGACGACGCTTTTACTCCAACTTGGAGCCGCGATAACGCTGGACAACAACGGATCTAGTCCCCTTGATTTGGCAATACAGATTGGAGCAGAATCCATAGTAACTATACTGAATCACTGGAAATTTAAAAACGATACAAAATGCGTGGTTTCATAAAACGAGAGCCATCAGAAGATGGTGTATCCCCCCGATCCCAGTGTCGGTGAACTGGGAAGGAGGAAAACAGCTGCATTTCTGTGTGTAGGAAATCAGCGATGTGCAATACAACACATCAAATGACATGCTTATCTCTAGATTGTGCCTATAATGTACACCAAGTATCACGTGAACCACATCAATAGCTGTAGGAGTTGATTTGATAAGATGATATTTTATCTACAGTATAACTGTGAAGGGCAATAACTCAGTGAGGAAAAATCCTCCGTCAACAGAACTAGCCCATGCGGAAAATGCACCCTATATATTTTCGCTATCGCTAGAGGGCTAAAAATTACCACACTATATCTTTTGGTCAAGCACTACAAAAAAATGTAAAATAAAAAAATCCAAGATGTCGGCCATAATGACGTCTCTGTGACGTCATTTTCAAAGAGAGCGTTTTGGAGATTTTTCGTTCAGAGTTTTCGAATTCTTTATTTTTGATTTTTTTCTTCGCAAAAAACTGCATGATGAAGTAGTAAAAAATAATGTGATATGAAATAAAATAGGTTTTACTCACTTTTCCAATCAGAAAAGCAAAAAAATTGAAGAAATATGACTAAAACATCACTTTTCTGGTACCCCACATGGCCGCCATATCGGGGGATCATGCAAATAGGCTCAAAATGTTCCCAATATGATAATCTAAAAAGTCACGGAGTTTCAGCTCTCATTTTTTTTGTCGTTCCGGAGATAGAAGAAACAAACCCAACGGGGGTGGGGGGGGGGAGGGGGGGATGGCGGAAAGTGCCCCCCACCCCCCAGGCCAGGTAGGGTTAATCTACAGTACTTACTATGAACGGCAAAGGACAATAACAATAAACAATAGAAAGGAAAATCAGAGCACAAGCGCCGATAATATCCACCAAGTGTCGGTTGAACCGTATCGAGAGTATAGAAGGAGTTGTGTTGTCAATATGATATCATTTAATCTACAGTATTTTGAATTGTAAAGGGCAATAACTCAGTAAGAAAACATCCTCCATCAATGGGAAGAACACATGCGTATCTTCAGACTGTTCCGATAAGAATCATGTTAACCATATCAAAAGTGTAGGAGGAGGTGCATTGACAAGTAACACGAACAGACGGGTCTACAGCACTTTGAACTGTAAAGGGCAATAACTCAGTAAGGAAATATGCCCATCAATGGGAAGAGCACATGCGCATGTTAAGACTGTGTCGATAATATCCACCAAGCATCGTGTTAACCATATCAAAAGTGTAAGAAGAGATGCATTGACAAGAGATACTGAAGGACGGATCTACAGTACTTTAAAAGCAGTTATGGTCTTTCTTTGTGCGAGAACCGAACTATATACAGGGTGTATAAAAAAAACGGAGTCCTAGTACGATGACATATTTTTCATTGAGCAAAGGAGAAATCTATTTTTTTGTTGATTTGTTATCAAGACCGACCCTTTGGGACTGACCAGCTGAACAATTCAATGATCTGTGATCAAGCATGTTAGAACAATAGCTATTCTTCAATTTTGAGTGAAATGTGACTTGCGCCAGATTTGGTTTACATCATTCGTCTGCCCTTGAAAGAAAAGAAATACGGTGTACAAATGAAATGTCTTTTATCCACTCTGAATTCATTGACATTTTGAAAACAAAACGGTGTACAATTAAAATTTCTTTTAACTCTGAATTTAACAAAAAGGTGTACAATTCAAATGTCTTTTTAACAGACAATTGAATCTCAATCTTCAACGCGTCCTCCATTTCTCTGGATGCAGGGGCGCGCACGTTCATTCATTTTCAGGTTGTCAACTTCTGTTATGATGCGCTGTTCCAGGTCATTGAGATCTGCTGAGGCGTGATGTACACCCTGGACTTTAGGTAACAGTTAAAAGAAATTTTAATTGTACACCGTTTTGTTTTCAAAATGTCAATGAATTCAGAGTGGATAAAAGACATTTCATTTGTACACCGTATTTCTTTTCTTTCAAGGGCAGACGAATGATGTAAACCAAATCTGGCGCAAGTCACATTTCACTCATAATTGAAGAATAGCTATTGTTCTAACATGCTTGATTACAGATCATTGAATTGTTCAGCTGGTCAGTCCCAAAGGGTCGGTCTTGATGACAAATCAAAAAAAAATAAATAGATTTCTCCTTTGCTCAATGAAAAATAGGTCATCGTACTAGGACTCCGTTTTTTTTTGATACACCCTGTATAGACATTATCGGGTCACTGTATTGTTCCCGCACTTTGTATCAGCTCGAGTTCTCGGAGTCTGGATCGCCGTATCGGCCGAGACCGCAGAATCCAGATTCCGAGAACGAGAGCTGATACAAAGTGCGGGAACAACACAGTGACCCGATAATTTATTTATCATATATCTTTTTCTTTTGACACTTAAACGATGGTTTCATTCCGGAACTATGTCCTGATGCGCATTCTCTAGATGCGTTGAGTTCATTCGACGTAAATGTATTACTCCGCGCGCGGGTTCTGTAGCTAAAAATAAACTCGCCTCAGCTTAATAAATCTAGGTCGGGTTAGACAGAAGAACAACAGAGAAATCGGGTTTGAAGTATTGACTGAACATTTACTTCGTATACTTTGAATATTTTCGATAGCTATTCCACACTCAAGGATGAAAACAATTAATTGGAAATAGTAAGGCAAAGTGTGTTTTTTCCAACAGCAAACATGTGGAATGCGTACAACTCCTGAGCCGTATACAAAGGTACCGTACGGTACTGAAATTTAACAGTCGAGAAATTCAAACAAGGTCAGACAACGCGGTCAGACGAGGAAAGCAGTTCAGCAGTCCGAGTTGGCCAGAACTTAAATTTCGATAAATTAACGCTTTATTTAGAGTTTGTGGTGTTTTAGAGATTGCATGCATGTCCGATTGCTGACGGAGAGTGACATTTAGGGTACAGTTGTTGAAAGTCGCATCATGGTATACTCCAGCAGTTGTTTGACTGGCGCTGTGTTTCACAACGAAAGTGTTGGATGTATTCTGCAAGGGAACACGAGCAAGACTAGAGATGGTGGAAGGACTTTCATATGAAGAAGTGGCAGTTTGACAGACTACCATATTTTCCTTAGCTGGTGACGAGGAAGGGGAGGACGGTGCTCTGCCTTCAGCGGCGGCAGGTGTGCGAGAGGGTATCGGCCGTGAACATGCAATAATCACTGTCTTGATTCCCTACCGGTGCGAAATGTTTGGTAACACTTCCGGTTTGAGATCGAGGTCGTATCAGACAGCTGTTTTGCCGGTTCACGTTCAATGTTTGGCTTACCTGAAAGTAAATTTTGTATTTCTGACAACTTCATCCGTTAGCAATATACTTACGAACGTTTCCGTGAACGAATACGCGAACATATTGCATTATTTTGACCAAAATGGTCCACATTTTTGCTAAAAATCACACTTCCTTTTTTACCAAGCCGAAATTTGAGGTCCTTTCGCTTCTTGTCCGGAACTGACCTTTGGCCCCTGCGCGCAATTTTTATCCGGTATTGTTTTGTCAGCGCGCAGGGGCCAAAGGTCAGTTCCGGTCACGTGAACAGAAGCGGAAGTGACCTCACAGAGGTCATATGCAAATTCTTGAGGTCAACAGGTGTCCAAAACTCGGATGTAAGATGAGGACCCGGATGTAAAACCACAGTACCCGGATGGAAGACGGAGGAACGACGGGGAAAACCCACTTGGAAACCCGGATGTTGACAAGATCCCGGATGTAAAATCCACAACCCACACATACACACACACACACACACACACGCGCGTAATGCGGCTCAGTCGTACACCAGTACATCAGTCTCGATCCTCGACTTGGGGTAGTTTAACTGAGTGTGCTAAAAATAGATCACCAGCTAGCGTGCTATAAAAGGGAAGCGGCCTGGCCGTTTCATCAGACACTCTGTCAACCACCAAGATCACTTGTACTACGTGCTCGAAATCATTCACTCGTCTGCACGACTTGCGCCGCCATGAGGCTACCAAGCACGAAGGAACCGCCCGGTATAGCTGTACGACATGTACACTGTCGTTTCAGCCCCAGGATCATTTACAGCGCCATACACGTGCACGCCATGAAGTACCCAAGCGTCCATGCTTTTCAAAATGACCAGTCAGTTGCTGCGACACCAACGCACACGACACCCTGTTCCGCAGCCACGTTTGCAGGTAGAAGAGCCCGTAGGCACCAGTATCGAGACAGCGGGAGCTCCTACCCATCGCACGAGGGCTGATGATGATGTCGCCCTAATTCAACAGTCAAATTCCGACGACAAGACCTTGGGCCAGATTTTGTACGACGTGGAGGGCAAAGTACACTTCGTGGACGAACCCA
>JAVTVY010005901.1:0-40154 GCA_036873755.1 Hanleya hanleyi
AGCGACTTCTCGAACTGCACCAGACGGAAGTTTTACTGTGTATTTCCCACATTTATAGTATGTATTTATTATAGAAAAAAGAAGAAGAGGTCGGGGTATGGTAGAAAATTAAAACTGTAGCAACTCGGCTTGACATCAAAGGGAATGACTTTATTTGAGTCAAGATGAACGAGAAAAAACATTTAGAGAAATTTGAAGAAAACAAAAATCTAATTAAAAAAAAATCATAATTTATTGAAAATATATGAAAACATCTACCATCCAAAATATCCCACAGCCCAGGCAACTGGTATTTCCATTATTTAAAAATGTCGGGACACTCGGCTCGTTTCATGAAATTCTTCAATAAAATGATCATCTTGAGTAGATGCCAACCGAGTAGCCTAAACCATGCATTATCTCTAATCAAGAATTATAAACAAAGACAACTGGACGAAAGCACAACTGGAGACGATTTCCACGAAAGGAGTAAATTTCGAACAACTGAAATATACAGTAAAACATGCGCTCTGTGTTGTCCCCCTTTCCTTTTTCTTATATTCTTACAGAGTAGAGACTAATGGTACGGAAAACATAATATAATCAGACACAATCTCACGACCAAGAACTACGTCGTGCATAAAACAACTAACGTATGATTTTCTTCCCTGTTACATGAAACCATTTGGACTCCATTTGAAGAGAATGCTGTAGAATGTGTGCAATCTTCGAGGCTATTAATTTCTCAAGGACATATATGGCAATTTCAGAAAAATTGGTTCTTCATTAGAAGACCAATTTTCCTGAATGCTATAATCTTCTTCATTATAGCTACAAAATGAACTCCGTCGTATATCTTAGGGACCGTATCCAACCATCGTTTGCTGTTGAGACGTTTTAAACGATGGGAAAAAACGTTCAGCTACTACACCCATCGTTTGCACCATCGTTTTTTTGTGTAGCAAACGATCAAAAAAACCATCACCGAAGACTGCCGAAGGTGCCACTGTCGTTCGGAAGAAAACGTCGTCGTTTGGAAGAAAACGATTGTCGGCTGACAAAAGACGATCGCACGTGTTAAGCTGCGCATAAATACACACTGGGTGAACAGGCCGTGCCTTAGCTCTCAACTGCGCACATGTGTAACAAAATATAGCGCTGCAATGCAAGAAGATGTCCATAAACATACCCACTCTCCTGGTATGTTCTGACCCGACATTGTCTGAATATTTACTGTGGTCATATTCACAGTTCCGTAAATATATGTAGTATATATATACGTCAGAGCAATGTTTCGTGATAATTTCGGGAGTTATCTTCGATAACTCCACAAGCATATCTCTCTTCAGGGGCCGCCTTTTAATACAGGAAGGTGTTAGCCATCAAATCTTCGATTTGCGTAGCAGTTCCTTTAAATTTCTCCTCCTCTTTAATCATCCGTTAGAAGTCAGAAATAATATTCCTATTTCCAGTGACTGGTGTTGGTATAGAAGAAAAACCCTTGGGCAGCAGTAAGATGTCGTCATGGGACAGCCTCAGTTTAGAGATGTTTCTGATGTATGTCATGGCTAATGCAATTTCCACATATCTCAACATATTTCATATGTTTACTTTTCTTGGATCGTTGTTTCTGTAGAGATGTGTAGTTTTCATTCTGCCTCTTCGAGTCAGATTGAATTCAGTAGAGTCAGTAATTAGCTTCGAAGATCTGTGTAAATTTCTCCCTCTTTCAAACACAAAAGCCGGAGGGTATGGACATCAGTAGGTTGTCGTCATCGGACCGCCTCAGTATAGAGTTGTTTCTTATGTTAGTCTTGGCTAGTACCAATCTCGCTTCGCGAGATCCTTATCGACATTTTTCAACATATTTCATATGTTTACTTGTCTTGAGTCGTTCCTGTTCTTTTCTGTTGATGGTATTCCTGTCTAATAAGTTCCCATTAGACAATTGTATGGCACATTAGGTTTAGCACCTTTTTATGCGTTGAGTTGATATCGATCTCAGGGATTTCGACGTAATGTGTGTTGTCATACAGCTGAGCGTAGGCTTCAGCTATATATCGATCATTGTCTAGAATAACAGTCGTGTTATTCTTATCCAATTTGGTGATAACTATAATTTCAAGTTATCGGACCTCAGTTTACTGAGCGACTTCCGCTCCCCCGTAGATAGATTATCTCCGTATACGCTTCGCGTATATGAAGTTAGCTCAAGTCTTGTGGCATACAGATAATTCTCTGTGCTGTTCAATCCAAGTGGTGACTGGAATTCGGATTTGCCGTAAAATGGATGTGTCTTTTGGATTGGTGTAGAATCGGAAAATCGTTCACTGCATCGCATGTTCTTGATCATCCGTTTAAAGTCAGAAGCTTGGCTATTGCCAATCTCGCTTCGCGAGATCCTTATCGACATTTTTCAACATATTTCATATGTTTACTTGTCTTGAGTCGTTTCTGTTCTTTTCTGTTGAGGGTATTCCTGTCTAATAAGTACCTATTAGACAATTCTATGGCATAGTAGGTTTAGCACCTATTTATGCGTTGACTTGATATCGACATTTTTCAACATATTTCATATGTTTACTTGTCTTGAGTCGTTTCTGTTCTTTTCTGTTGAGGGTGTTCCTGTCTAATAAGTTCCTATTAGACAATTGTATGGCATATTAGGTTTAGCACCTATTTATGCGTTGACTTGATATCGACATTTTTCAACATATTTCATATGTTTACTTGTCTTGAGTCGTTTCTGTTCTTTTCTGTTGAGGGTATTCCTGTCTAATAAGTTCCTATTAGACAATTGTATGGCATATTAGGTTTAGCACCTATTTATGCGTTGACTTGATATCAGTCTCAGGGATTTCGACGTAATGTATGTTATCATACAGCTGAGCGTAGGCTTCAGCTATATATACATCATTGTCTCGAATAACAGTGGTGTTATTCTTATCCAATTTGGTGATAACTATAATTCAAGTTATCGGACCTCAGTTTACTGAGCGACTTCTGCTCCCCCGTCGATAGATTATCTCCGTCTTTACGCTTAGCGTATATGAAGTTGGCTCAAGTCTTGTGGCATACAGATAATTCTCCGTGCTGTTCAATCCAAGTGGTGGCTGGAATTCGGATTTGCCGTAAAATGGATGTGTCATTGGAATAGTGTAGAATCGGACAATCGTTCACTGCATCGCATGTTCTTGATCATCCGTTTAAAACGTTGAAGCGTCTAGTTTTCATTCTGCCTCTTCAAGTCAGATTGAATTCAGTGAGAAGTCTGTAAAATCTGTAAATTGGCTGCGAAGATCTGCGTAGGTGTTTTTGCATGGAACGGCGTGTGATGACTGACTGAATGCTGGAGAATCGGGCCCCCGGTGTGCGAGACGCGGTCAAATATGATAGGATAACAAATCGGCCCATTATCCGCTGATTGGTAGAATTAGCTGATACTGATTGGTCAGATTACACCGCAGTGATTGGTAGATTGGTAGGCCGCTGTGAACCGCTTTGTTCGGTAGAATCCCACTAAGCTCGTCAAAGGAAAGTGTGCAGGACGGACTAAGATCAGACATAACACCAATAATTAGGCACTAAGGCCATATTATTCAACGGGAGCGACCGACGAAAACGTTCTGGAGATTCAATACAAGTATAACCGATATTTCATATCGGTTATTTTCGGATAGATTCGTCACTCCTAATGGAGAGACGATATCAAACACAGCATGAGAGATATAGCCACACGAAACAAAACACTCTGATTAATAAATATATTTATTCTATATATTTATTTATATTAGCAACCCAACGGGTTGATACAGTATGCATATATATATCTAATTCCATATATATATCAATAACAGGAGAATATACAATAGTTCCAAGTTATATCTCTCAATTCATCCATTGAGGTCCAAGAGATCAGATTAGTACATTGTGTATACTTCGTATACAGATATAACAGGCATGGAATGGTATGTGTGTATACTTTGTATACCCATCAAATAGTTTACGCATTATGCGGTCAAGTTCGTATTTCCATCTCGGATATTTGCTGGCTTGATTGGACGAGGACTGTTCATTCCTGCGCTTCGTTCCAGGTCGGGGGTGTCTGTTTTCTCTGTAATATCTTGGGTGGTCCCATTCTTCTGATCTGTTAGACGACTTGGTGTGATTTAGGCCTTCAGTGGGGCGTTTGGCTGGTTGGTCTCTTTCGTTATTGGCCCTTCGATGGTCTTTAACGGAGGCAACGGCGTGTATCCTTCAGATACTCGATCGAGCTGTCTATATCGGCGTATGTATACTTAGTATACTGATTACGCACTATACAGTAGAGGTTGAAGACCCTTCTTCGAGGGAATCACAGCTTGGGTCACAGTCGGAAGGCTGTAGTCAGTCTTTCATCCAGCACCACATCCCGGTACAGATAAACTCCGGAGTAGTCATCAGCCTGTATCCTTCAGATACTCGATCGAGCTGTCTCTATATCGGCGTATGTATACTTAGTATACTGATTACGCACTATACAGTAGAGGTTGAAGACCCTTCTTCGAGGGAATCACAGCTTGGGTCACAGTCGGAAGGCTGTAATCAGTCTTTCATCCAGCACCACATCCCGGTACAGATAAACTCCGGAGTAGTCATCAGCCTGTATCCTTCAGATACTCGATCGAGCTGTCTCTATATCGGCGTATGTATACTTAGTATACTGATTACGCACTATACAGTAAAGGTGGAAGACCCCTCTTCGAGGAAATCACAGCTTGGGTCACAGTCGGAAGGCTGTAGTCAGTCTTTCATCCAGCATTCCATCCAGGTACATTAAAGGTAATCAACGCTTTGTGTTATAAAGCATCGATGAAGTGCTAATTTGCCTCAGGAGATTTGCCTCCAGGATGTAATATAATCATAAGATTATATTAATATAATATATGAATTGCACGCATTCAATGCTTATTCCGCAATTCAAATATTCATGACAGAAGGGCATCAGAACGCCCAAGTTTGTGAGGATCAGAGAACCCGAAGGAACCCGATTCACATGTCAGGACACAAGAGGATCGAGTCCCCCCAAAAACAGTGCAAGAAGATGTCCATAAACATACCCACTCTCCTGGTATGTTCTGACCAGGAGAGTGGGTTCTGACCAGGAGAGAACATACCAGGAGAGTGGGTATGTTTATGGACATCTTCTTGCATCGTTTGCCAGGAGACTTTCAATCGTTTGCTAGAAAACGTCTGCACCTTTGTTCGAGGTGTGAAAAGACGACCGGTACCCTTACCGTAGGTTGCCGGAGATTTCCGGCGATCGTCTTTATCTGGCAGACGTTTTTTAAAAAACGATCAACTCATACACCCATCGTTTGCATGGACGTTTTTTTTCATCGTTTAAAACGTCTAGCAAACGAACGTTGGATGGATACGATCCCTTAAATATCAAGTATGGGGAGTGCAATGTTGATTATACAGGTGAACCCATTTCCTGAAATTGCCATATTTGGGACCTCCTTGATTATGGCAACAAAAATAACTCTGATCATTCTCAACAAATTTTGGAGAGCATTATTTGAAAACTTAACAAAACCTTACACCTCACTTGACTATGCCAATACTGAAAACAGGACACAAACCCAACAATGGATCTATTTCCCTGCTTCACTATGTTAATAATGGAAAACGGGATACAATCCCAACAATATATGTATTATACACTGTTGGACGTCTGAAAACAAGACACACTTCAACAATATATCTTATACCCTACTTAACTTTGCCTATACTCTGAATTTAGAATTATAATATTCTAGAATTTAGAATTTTTCTAAAAATGAGGAATATTTTCTTGTACTTTCAGACGACATATTAGTATAATATCTTTTACTATCCAGTTACATGCATATTGTCCTATGCTTGATATAGAGTTGTTTTGAATTCTTCAAAATGTTCCGGCACTGAAAATACTCTTTTCTTGCTTTAAGAAAAATAATCTGCCCGTGCAGGGGGTAAGAAAAAATTTCTAATAAATATTTTAGCCTTGTTTTAAAGAAAAACGTGGACAGATTATACACAGCCAGAAAAAAGGTGATAACTATCAGCCCCGAAAAGGTGATGAGTTAGATCCATCACCCTTTTTATGGTCACCTTTAAAAATGATTCCCATCATCTCTGATGAGTGATGAGCAATGATTGAAAATTTAGGTCATCACCCTTAAAACTTGATGGCCGTCACCATTTAAAGATATGGCTCTACCGCATCACCTTTTAAAGGTGATGGCCAGGTCTGGTCATCATTGAAGAGTGATGGGCGATCATTTTTTCTGGCTGTGTATTTTTCTTAAAACAAGAAGAGGACATTTTATGTGCTAAAATATTTAACAGAAATCAGAACTAGTGATTCTTTATTAAATATTAAAGATATATATATGGGAGCTATCATCACAAGCAAATTAGCATTTTTAGTAATGCAGCAAAATTCTAGAATATAGATCTGGTTTCTAGATTTATTGACTAAAAGCAGGATTTTTCTTGTTTTCAGAAAACCATGTTTTTAAGTAAAGCCTGGAAAGCTCGTAAATAAGTACGTTTTTTAAGTTATTCTATTTATTTTTCGGTTGGTCGAACCACTCCAACCCAGGAACTTATCACTTCTGATTTAGCAAGAGTTACACCATCTTTTATAAGCTGATACATATAAGTACTTGTATACACAGAACACATATATTTTTATAATCACTGTCATTGTGGTGTTTTAAAAGGGTGGGAAATAATTTTAGTATTGTAGAAAAAATTACCTTCGTTTACTAGCAAGAACAAAGACAACTATTGCAGTACTTCACATTGTGCCAAATACACTCTAGACAAAGAGATTCGTGTTGGTAATCTTGACAAATGCAGCTGGTAATGGAGATCAAGAAAGACTACGTGATAAACTGCTTCTGATGATTGTCAGTAATTCGTGTTTGTCACGCCATAATTTACCTATAACTGTACCGTACCGTGCTAACAAACAAGGCTAGCAAAGAGTATTCTTTGATGTGACAGGGACACCGTCCAACTAGTCTGTAGGCTACAGGAAGTGGGGCCTGATTTAAATGATTATCTGATTAATGTGTAGTCATAAGAGGGGAATAGCCGGAAAGCAAGCGACTGTCTTTAGAGAACGTAAATATACACACGATTCGAATTACTAAGCCAAAAACATCCTCCGGATCACGCAACACATAAACTATAAGATTGCAATTAATAAATATTAGAAAAAATGTGTTGTTTTTTGTTTTTTGGTCTTACTAATATTAATTTCAAGTTTCTGTAATTTATGAAAAATTTAGGTATGCAGCTTCCATCATATATCATACAGACTCGACAACTATATACGCTCCATATGCTTAAGAATGTTCTGGACGCCGGTTACATCACTTATATATAAGAATATAAGTATCTAGCGAGCATAAAAAGGCAAAATACTCTTCCGTCTCCAATGTAATATATTCAAACTTACTCTTTCGCCGTTTGTGTCCCGACTTATAACTAATTTGGAGGCGAGGAATAGTCCTATGATATTACTAGTATTATACACCTATGTGGTTTCTCCGCTATATTGTATATGATCACAACTGTCCAATATTTTTTTTATATTATTGGATAGTTGTGCCTTAACCCTATCTGGCCTGGGCATTTGGGACCTGTCAGAGGAGTGCATTATATTTCTCTTATCACTTGAGCTAGGGGGCTGAAACATTACATTATACCCCTGGGTCAAGCTCTACCAAAACATGTAAAAAAGAAAATCCAAGATGGCCGCTTTGATGACGCCATTTCAAAAAAGACATTTTTTTGTCGATTTTTCGGTCAGATTATTGAATTTTTTTATTTATATGTTTTCTTCGCAAAAATTGGATGATAAATTAGAACATAATAGTCTGATGTGGAATAAAACAGTTTTTGTCTACTTTTTCTCGCAGAAAATCAGAAATTTTGAAGAAAACATCAATTTTCTGGGACCCCACATGGTCGCCATTTTGAATTTACCCATGATTCTCTGCTCGGGGCTCAAAATCATCCCAATATGATAAACTAAAAGTCTCGGGGTGTTATCTCTCTATTATATGTCGTTCCATGGAGAGCGTATAAAGTTTAGTAATAATACCCTCCCCCCCGCCCCATGTCTGGTAAAGTTAACATGGGACAGTTGTTGTTTGCATACGACAGCTGTTCAAACACCTTCTGCATGACCAGAGCGCTGGAAATCTGTCAGAATGATATTCAGTGTATAATCGAAGCATAAAATGTTCATCTATTTTTAAAATTTATTCTTCATTCCTGTCTCAAAGTTTATAACAAATAAGTTAGATTGGATTGTACGTTGGTGTACACTCTTTAAATGAAAGTGTTGTATTTAACATTATAAATGTACGAGGAGTGACAACATTATATAAAGTGTTATATTTATAACCCCCAGAAAGTGTTGAAAAAAGGTGTTATATCAAACATTATAATACTATATCAGGAGCAATACAACACTTTACAATGCTGACATTGATTTACATTTAACACATTTAAAGTTTCGTATTGCTTCTGATACAGCTCTATAATGTTGGCTATAACACTTTTTTCCCCCAGCTTTGGGTGTAAAGTTCATGTTTCCGCTTTTTAGGATTCCAGGAAAAATCATAATTTTACATTCACCCCACCCATCACGTGATCCAAAGTCCCCGCTCCCAGGTCAATCCTCCCCGTTTACGGTCCATTTACGCCTCCACCGAAGAAGCATGAGATCGGCGGTCTTCATACTACTCTTGCAAACCAAATGTTCAATTTGGAGTTTCAGATATAACTTCTTGGAATTCATTAGACTGAATTGAGATTCATTTATCCATTTTGGTAAATGATCCCGATGACCTCGGCTTTATTTAATATTTTACCAACACCAGGCCTTCATAAGACAAATCCATTTGCCAAGGTTAAAGTATTTAGGTCGCGAGCGCTGGTGAGGCAAACATCCAAACACCCTACCGAATCGGCAAGTATGATAGTAGGTAAACACCGGCGGGCAGGTGTCAAATCACAGTCAATGGTAGGTTTTTCGGTGCTTTCGTTATCAAGCGTGGGCGTGTGTCTGACCAGACGACAGTGACCACAGCCGAAAATGAACGATTTTCAGCATATCCATGACAGGTATGGTTACTGGTGTCCAATCATTTTTTGATGGAGAGATATCGTACTATATTGTCACCAAATGCAGGGTTATTACTATTTCAAGTTACCAAAAATGTTAAACATTTTTGCGGCGAGAGGTGTTTTTATGTGTTGGTGGACAGTCCATGGTAGGTATTAGCATCGAATTATATAGTGTGAGGAAATGAGCACAAAATGAACACGTGGGAACTTACTACCTGCCTCATGTATCACGGACTCATTCATCTCTCGATTCCTTTCACTTGTGTGTGTTTAAGAGGAATATGAACCATTAATAGTTTATTCTCTGTCTGTCTGATATTATTATTATTATTATTGGTATCATCATTGGACCGATCGACAGTCCATGGTAGGTCAACATGCACTTGTGAATGATGCACAGAGAGCACATCGTCTGATCCAATGATTCGCCAAATGGACTGTTGCCAAGACAAATGATAGCTACCATGGACTGTCGACATACCTGATATACAATCATGTTGCCTCATTATAACATTGCAGCTGTTATCCGGCTTCAATGTGAAGTGATCCAATCTACAGTTCATGGTCGCATGACACATGACTGGTGCATTCACCTACAATCATACTTGTCGATTCAGTAGGGTGCCAAATATCGATCGCTGCCTGTTGGCGGTTTTGTATGGTGTTCTATTTGGGCCAATTTGATCTCGCGCGTCGACTTGCAAAAGTCGACGCACGACGCGCGCCGCGAAAAGTCGACGTCGTGTTTTGAAACGCGACGTCGCCCTTTTCGTCGTGCGTCGACTTTTGCAAGTCGACGCGCGAGATCAAATTGGCCCAAATGGAACACCATAGTTTTGGGATACTCATGCACAATTGCAGGGAGTTGGGTGTTTCTAAACCGACTCCCCCAATGTCAGTTTCACTTTCGAATTCGGGTCTCGCGTGCGATCACGATTTTTAGCTTTACTTCAATGAAACGTTAGCAAAGGACCTCATGTGCACTGCAGTGAACTCCGTTCAGACAGTGGAAATAATTGTCAGTCAAGGTGTTCATCCCTGATAATGTCAGACAGAAAAATGGCCGCATTTATCCAGTCAGTTTAACAGCAATAAGGAATTCGAGAATGAACGCTGAAAAATTGTCGTAACGGATCTCTATTATAACTTATTAGTTAGTTCAAAGATGATACCGTTTGATTAGCGAGCCACAAGAATTCCTCATCTCCGTCATTAAAGCTAATTACGACAGGTCGTGCTTGTGGGAAATCCGACCATACCAAAGATTAAAAGATATTTGACCCTTTAGGTTCTTCCTGGGTATTATACTTTTTTTAGCTCATCTGGGCCGAAGGCCCGATGGGCTTATGCCATGGCCTGACTGTCCGTCGTCCGTCGTGCGTCGTCCGTCGTGCGTAAACATCTTCTTCTCTGAAACCGCTTGGCCGATTAAGCTGAAACTTGGCATGCATGTTCCCCCCAATGAGTACACCAGAATTGTTCATGCCATGTCGATACGATTTTAAATATGGCTGCCATCTTGAATTTGCCAGTCAAATCTTGTCATCTTTATATTTGTTTATTACGGCATGGATCTTTCTCAAATTTGGTACACAGGTTCCTCTTGGGGTCTAGTTGTGCAAGATACCTTTTCTGGTCTGATTCAAAAATCCAATATGGCCACCAGGCGGCCATCTTGGATTTCCCAATGAAACATTGTTATCACTTTTTCTCAGGAACTACTGCATAGATCTTTCAAAAATTTGGTACACAGGTTCCCCTTGGGGTCTAGTTGTGCAAGATACCTTCTGTGGTCTGATTCACAAATCCAATATGGCCACCAGGCGGCCATCTTGGATTTCCCCATGAAACATTGTTATTGCGATTTCTCAGGAACTACTTCGTGGATCTTCCTCAAATTTGATACACAGGTTCCCCTTGGGGTCTAGTTGTGCAAGATATCTTTTCTGCTCTGATTCGAACATCCAATATGGCCATCAGGCGGCCATCTTGGATTTCCCTATGAAACTTCGTTATCGTGATTTATCAGGAAGTACTGCATGAATCTTTCTCAAATTTGATACACAAGTTCCCCTTGGGGTCTAGCTGTGCAAGATACCTTTCCTGGTCCGATTCGAAAATCCAATATAGACACAAGGCGGCCATCTTGGATTTCCCCATGAAACCTTGTTATCGCGATTTCTCAGGAACTAATGCATCGAACTTTCTCAAATTCGGTACACAGGTTCCCCTTGGGGTCTAGTTGTGCAAGATACCTTTTCTGGTCCGATTTGAAAATCCAATATGGCCACCTGGCAGCCATCTTGGATTTCCCCATGAAACTTTGTTATCGCGATTTCTCAGGAACTACTGCATGGATCTTTCTCAAATTTGGTACAGAGGTTCCCCTTGGGGTCTAGTTGTGCAAAATACAATTTGTGGTCTGATTGAAAAATCCAATATGGCCACCAGGCGGCCATCTTGGATTTCCAGATGAAACATTGTTATCGTGATTTCTCAGGAACTACTGCATGGATCTTTCTCAAATTTGGTACAGAGGTTGCCCTTGGGGTCTAGCTGTGCAAGATATCTTTTCTGCTCTGATTCGAACATCCAATATGGCCACCAGACGGCCATCTTGGATTTCCCTATGAAACTTCGTTATCGTGATTTATCAGGAAGTACTGCATGGATCTTTATCAAATTTGATACACAGGTTCCCCTTGGGGTCTAGTTGTGCAAGATGTTTTTGTGGTCTGATTCAGAAATCCAATATGGCCACCAGGCGGCCATCTTGGATTTCCAAATGAAACATTGTTATCGCGATTTCTCAGGAACTACTGCATGGATCTTTCTCAAACTTGGTACAGAGGTTCCCCTTGGGGTCGAGTTGTGCAAGATACAATTTGTGGTCTGATTGAAAAATCCAATATGGCCACCAGGCGGCCATCTTGGATTTCCAGATGAAACATTATCGTGATTTCTCAAGAACTACTGCATGGATCTTTCTCAAATTTGGTACAGAGGTTGCCCTTGGGGTCTAGCTGTGCAAGATACCATTTGTGTTCTGATTGAAAAATCCAATATGGCCATCAGGTGGCCATCTTGGATTTCCCCATGAAACATTGTTATTGCGATTTCTGATGACCTACCTCATGGATCTTTCTCAAATTTGGTACACAGGTTCCCCTTCGGGTCTAGTTGTGCAAGATACCTTTTCTGCTCTGATTCAAAAATCCAATATGGCCACCAAGCGGCCATCTTGGATTTCCCCATGAAACTTTGTTATCGCGATTTCTCAGGAACTACTGCATTGATCTTTCTCAAATTTGGTACACAGGTTCCCCTTGGGGTCTAGTTGTGCAAGATACCTTTTGTGGTCTGATTCACTAATCCAATATGGCCACCAGGCGGCCATCTTGGATTTCCCCATGAAACATTGTTATTGCGATTTCTCAGGAACTACTGCGTGGATCTTTCTCAAATTTGATACACAGGTTCCCCTTTGGAATTCTAGTTGTGCAAGATACTTTTATGGTCTGATTCAGAAATCCAATATGGCCACCAGGCGGCCATCTTGGATTTGCAGATGAAACATTGTTATCGCGATTTCTCAGGAACTCCTGCATGGATCTTTCTCAAATTTGGTACAGAGGTTCCCCTTGGGGTCTAGTTGTGCAAGATACAATTTGTGGTCTGATTGAAAAATCCAATATAGCCATCAGGCGGCCATCTTGGATTTCCAGATGAAACATTGTTATCGTGATTTCTCAGGAACTACTGCGTGGATCTTTCTCAAATTTGGTACAGAGGTTGCCCTTGGGGTCTAGCTGTGCAAGATACCTTTTCTGCTCTGATTCGAACATCCAATATGGCCACCAGACGGCCATTTTGGATTTCCCTATGAAACTTCGTTATCGTGATTTATCAGGAAGTACTGCATGGATCTTTCTCAAATTTGATACACAGGTTCCCCTTGGGGTCTAGTTGTGCAAGATACTTTTGTGGTCTGATTCAGAAATCCAATATGGCCACCAGACGGCCATCTTGGATTTCCAAATGAAACATTGTTATCGCGATTTCTCAGGAACTACTGCATGGATCTTTCTCAAATTTGGTACAGAGGTTCCCCTTGGGGCTAGTTGTGCAAGATACAATTGATGGTCTGATTGAAATTATCCAATATGGCCACCAGGCGGCCATCTTGGATTTCCAGATGAAACATTATCGTGATTTCTCAGGAACTACTGCATGGATTTTTCTCAAATTTGGTACAGAGGTTGCCCTTGGGGTCTAGCTGTGCAAGATACCATTTGTGTTCTGATTGAAAAATCCAATATGGCCATCTTGGATTTCCCCATGAAACATTGTTATTGCGATTGCTCAGGACCTACCGCATGGATCTTTCTCAAATTTGGTACACAGGTCCCCTTCGGGTCTAGTTGTGCAAGAGACCTTTTCTGCTCCGATTCAAAAATCCAATATGGCCACCAGGCGGCCATCTTGGATTTCCCCATGAAACTTTGTTATCGCGATTTCTCAGGAACTACTGCATTGATCTTTCTCAAATTTGATACACAGGTTCCCCTTGGGGTCAAGTTGAGCAAGATACCTTTTCTTGTCCGATTCGAAAATCCAATATGGCCCATCTTGAATTTCCCATGAAACTTTATCATGAAATCTCAGAAAATAACTGAATGGATCATTTAGTGTTCAGGGGGGACAACAAAAGTTAGAAACTCATCTATTGCAGTTCTTTACTAAAAATTTCTCACAGCTACTTTCTCCAGTTACAGACAGATGAGCTACAGTGCCGTGGCACTATCTTTTACTTCTAGGTTTCATTTTTTTGTGTTAAGTTTCATTTTTTTTTTTAGGTTTATTTCTTTAGTTTTCACCCGGTTGGAAAAGTTTCCACCTGGGTGAAAACCTTTTCACCCTGGTGGAAACGTTTCAACCTGGGTGAAAACGTTTTCACCTGGGTGCAAACGTTTTCACCTGGGTGAGAAGGTTTTTACATGGGTGAGATTTCCACCCAGGTGAAAAGTCACGTGATTGCGCCTTCGTTTTCGTTCTCTTGCACTGACATTGCAGCAAAATGGAGGGTGGTTTGTTCAAAAGTATAGATGATGTAAGTCAAACGTTTATGTTTGCTAATGCAGTCGATAAATGATATTTCACGTCTTCCATGTTTTATATACCGGCAAGTTGTATTTTCAAACCCGTGTTCTCTGCGAGCACACGAGCTTGTCCTGTCTGAAAAGAGAAAATTAGGCCCAGTATAATCGAACCCTTATAATCTGTATAAACTTGTATTGCTCCGGATCATTCAGTGATTCAAAGAGTTCGGTAGCTAAAATTATCGCGCATCGCCTAAGACGAATCGTTCAACGCCCTGTGCCGGATCGTCCGATGTAGTTTTTGGTGCTTATTGAGGCTGAGCTTTTTTATTTAGTTGGGCGAGGTTTAGATTTGTCCTAATACCTCTAATTGATGCCTGATAGGGTAACCAAATACTATCATTGTACATTTAAAGCCCATTAGGCTAAACACATACGATGGAGATCACAGCCTATCACAGCTCAGGATGAGGCTAGGTTAGAAATCATCAATGGGACTAATATTGAGAAATGACGAACGAGAGAATAAACGATAAGTTGATAAATTTGGACCTTCTGTGTTATCTCTCGTGACTGTTTTGTGTCCCAGACTAATTATGTAGAGGATGGAGAAACATAATAGATGAAACGAGAGATCATGAAGGATCTTGGCGCCCATCATTGTCTGATATTGTAAGCTAATGACGAGAGGATCGTTTTGTCCATTGTTACCAAGAACAAACAATTGATTTGTAATTTTGTTTGCAGAATTTTGAATTTATTTTGAGCGAAAAAGATCGAAAAATGGATACGGGAAAACACCAAGATGTTATCTTTATAAGTTTCAGGAGTTTCAAGATTTCTAGAAACTGTACTTGACATGTCGGTTGTTATAGTTGTTAAGTGAAATGAGCAAAGTTAGAGAAGTCTGAAACTGAATGTCAGGAGGATCCTCCGTCTTCGTTTTGTAGTATTTGTTTTTTTTTGCACGTGTCATCATTGTGTATTGTAAGCGAAGACAAATCTTTTTGACAATTTGGCATGAGCTATGAAACATACGTAGGCCTACCTAAGATTTTATAATTAGGAACGAATGCTAATTCTGTTCTGCTTACTGGGCTACTTTAAAATATCTCTTTTGAGATACCATGCTCTAAAATGGCAAGGTGGTACCGATACAGAACTTAATACTGAAGGGATACGGTCCCTGCAGTTATGTTGAAACTTTGAAAGTGTCTGAATCCTGATTATCTCCGTTGGATCGAAACACGCAGTACCGATAGTCTACAGTTGTCGAGTTGTGACGTTGCGTCACAAGAGTGACATCCCTTCATTTAGCCGACCCATCGACAGACGAAACGGTGGGGCAGTTCACTTGCAACGGCATGGACTAAAGTAAACTGATTTAAAATTTGAAGAAATACATTTTAATTCGGAATCATTTGAACTCTTTGATATAGAAGGTGAAAGTATGGATATTCTCTATACTCAATATATAGAATATGCTCCAATGTTTGATCCGCCGACTCTTGTGATGCAACGTCACAACTCGGGAATACCTTATTAATTTGAGCGTAACTTTTGATTTTTGAATTGGACCCAAAAAAGATATCTTGCACAACTAGGCCCCATGTGGGACCGGGGTACCAAATTTCAGAAAGATCCATGAATTAGTTCCTGAGAATTCACGATAATGTTTCAAGGGGAAATTGAAGATGGCCGGCTGGCTGTCATATTGGATTTTCGAATCGGACCAAAAAGGCATCTTGCACAACTAGACCCAAATGGGAACCTGTGTACCAAATTTGAGAAAGATCCATGCAGTAGTTCCTGAGAAATCGCGATAACAAAGTTTCATGGGGAAATCCAACATGGCCGCCTGGTGGCCATATTGGATTTTCAAATCGGACCAGAATAGGTATCTTGCACAACTAGACCCCAAGGGAAACCTGTGTACCAATTTCGAGAAAGATACATGCGGCAGTTCCTGAGAAATCGTGATAACAAATTTTCATGGGGAAATCCAACATGGCCGTCTGGAGGCCATATTGGATTTTCGAATCGGACCAGAAAAGGTATCTTGCACAACTAGACCCATAGGGAAACCTGTGCACCAAATTTGAGAGAGATCCATGCAGCAGTTCCTGAGAAATCGCGATAACAATGTTTCATGGGGAAATCCAAGATGGCTGCCTGGTGGCCATATTGGATTTTCGAATCGGACCAGAAAAGGTGTCTTGTACAACTAGACCCCAAGGGGAACCTGTGTACCAAATTTGAGAAAGATCCATGCAGTAGTTCCTGAGAAATCGCGATAACAATGTTTCATGGTGAAATACAAGATGGCCGCCTTGTGGCCATATTGGATTTTCCAATCGATCGAGAAAAGGTATCCTGCACAACTAGACCCCAAGGGGAACCTGTGTACCAAATTTGAGAAAGATCCATACAGTAGTTCCTGAGAAATCGCGATAACAAGGTTTCATGGGGAAATCCAAGATGGCCGCCTTGTGGCCATATTGGATTTGCGAATCGGACCAGAAAAGGTATCTTGCATAACTAGACCCCAAGGGGAACCTGTGTAACAAATTTGAGAAAGATCCATCCAGTAGTTCCTGAGAAATCGCGATAACAAGAATTGTTTACGGACGGACCACGGACGAAAAGCGATTTGAACAGCCGGTGGGCTAACAATATCCTATTTTTCGAATAAATGAATGTCTGTCATGTAATAACTTAATGTAAATGGAAATAGTATTTTTCTATGGTATAAATATAATTTTGAATTGATCATTAATTTTAAATACATATATTTTTATAATCGAAATGAAAAATGGAATATACATATTTTGTTCTCAGTAATTTTTGTTCTTGGATTTGTTATTAATATAAATTTACTAATTATAATACATTTAATTTATAAAATGAAGTAAAAATAATTTTGACAAGCAAAAATGATTTTGGAACACTGTTCACACTAATTGGTCCTTTGTTCCGGAAAACAACAAAGAAGTAACATAAAAAACTAATCTCGTTGTCTACTGAATATGTCTGTCACAAAACCAATCAGTAGAATTGTCATTTGGCTGAGCACAAGACAAATGTTTCCAAACAGTACACCTTTTCCAACCATCTTTGCCGTCACAACCTACCATGTCTTCAAAACAATCAGGCTTACCACACGAACAAAAACGACTAATAACTTTGTTCACGGACCTAATTCTAACTATCTTTCCACTCTCGTTAGTCCGTGGGAAGGTTGACATTTTCCCATCTTCTAAACACTGAAATAAATGTTTTTTTAGAGTATGTGGATTGAAAGTCAAAGTAGTCTTACCAAGGTAACCGTAAAAACATAACTCAACTAAGTTAGCTATAGCAAACAATCCACAATCCGACCCATTGTCTTGTTGCTGAACACTTGGAATTGTAACAGTAATTTTAACAGAAATGTGACCAATACCAGTGGCTAAATAATGGTAAATACAACAAAAATTTTGGGGAAGATACTTTGCGGGTGGTTTATTTTAAGATAAAGATAAAAGTAGATCCTGCAGAAAAAAGTAAAGCAAAAACAACAGGCTCCACTGATTTTCGGCGTACTGCTTACTGGTTAGATAGTGATCCAAATACTGTACTCATTCATTATATTGGTGATCATGAAAAGTACAAATCACTTCCTCATGGCAATAGTTAAGTGCGGTTCAGAATTTCTTAGGACAGCACCTTCTGTAATTGAGACAATTAAGAAATTAGCAGAAAATAACATGCCAGCATAATCCTACAAGCAATTAGTTTGTGACACAGAAATAGATGGTCAGTATCAAGGAGTCCTTAACGCTAGGGATTATATTCAGGTAAAAAATATTCATGATAAAATTAAGTCTCAGAAACGTTTTAAGCCTCCTACCCGCCCTGCGATCCTCAATACGATTCAGGTAACACGCAGGTGCACGAATCGGACACATCAACATGTCAGATTCAAGACCGGGCGAAAGGAAATCAGATAAGGCTAGAATTGTGGACTCTCGAGAAACAGGACTATTCTACCAAGCGCCTCCACTCAAAAGTTTCTCAAATTTGGTGATACATATCGCATGCTGATAGCAAAATACGAGCGTAGCGTGCAAGATCTATGACGTTACGTTTCGTAACTTGTGTCTAATTCCGCTTAACCCGGGGCTTGGGGAGGTATGAACCCATATACTTCAAGATCCCCATGGTGCTCACATGAACAGTCACAATCAAAGCGTGACAGATACATCATTCTCTAGATGACGACTTTACAACGATTATTATAGATTAAGAATACTGATCAGCGATACAGATTTTATATTTTTGGAACATCATGATGTCTTGTCCGTATCATTGAAAACTGTTGACCGCTTCTCTCTTGCAGGAAACTAGCCAATGTTTATGTGAACTATGATTGTCTTTTTGAATTTGTTGCTAAATATACAAGCGTCTAGTCCGTCATCCATAATTCAGCCATCGTCCATTAAAGAATATCCGCGTCCATAATCCAAAGACCTATTCCATATCCATATAACAGTATTAGCACCAAATTCAAAAAAGACAATCATAGTTTACATAAACATAGGCTAGTTTCCTGCAAGAGAGAAGTGGTCAACAGTTTTCAATGATGCCGGCAAGACATCATGATGTTCCAAAAATATAAAATCCGTATCGCTGATCAGTATTCTTAATCCATAATAATCATTCTAAAGTCGTTATCTAGAGAATGGTGTATCTCAGTCACGCTTTGATTGTGCCTGTTCATATGAGCACCATGAGGATCTTGAAGTACATGGGTTCATACGGCCCCTAGCCCCGGGTTAAGCGGAATTAGACAAGTTACGAAACGTAACGCCATAGATCTTGCATGCTACGTTCGTATTTTGCTATCAGCATGCGATATGTATCGCCAAATTTGAGAAACTTTGAGTGGAGGCGCTTGGAGGAATAGCCCTGTTTTATAAGTTTCTGCAACGATGTTTTGTGACGTTGATTGAAATCGTCACAATTAACACAGGATCTAGCAAATGCTACTAGGCGAGATATGTATACGCCATATGCAGGTCCCACTGGAATATTACTGTCCAGAAAGGGATAGTTTACGATGTCGAAATTGTAATCATCTCTTTTGTCATAAAGTCGACGAGAGAGAATGCCCGCTTCATTTTTGTAGAGATAAAGATCTAAATATGATGTGCCTGTAGGGCTATCTGTAGTTTCCTTCAAATCCAGTGAAGGTGGATATATATCCTTCACTGCGTCATTTATATAGCGATTATCCACAGCGAGAAGATCGTCTATATAGCGTTTGGTGAATGGGCTTTGAATGGATCGGTTTTTGAAAGCGCCTGCATATAGTCATATTTATAAGAGAACAGATACAGGTCAGCCAACAGGGGTGCGCAATTAGTACCCATTGGAATACCTATATGCTGTTGATATAGTGTGTTGCCAAATTTCACATAGATATTTTTAATGAGAAATTCAAGCAACTCTATAAACAAAGAAACATCCCATGAATGATATCTCCTGTATGTAGTAGAGCTAATACTGTTATATGGAATATGGAATAGGTCTTTGGATTATGAACGCAGATATTCTTCAATGAACGACGGCTGAATTATGAATAAAGGACTGGACGCTTGTAATGGTATCGTAGACAGCTGGATTCTTAGCCACAAACTCAGGAACTGTTGAGAGAATGACTTTGCTCCATTTCCTGGAATGTCTCACGTTCCTCCTATCGAGCGTGTGCAGCTCTGACACACGAGCTGCCAAAGCAAAAGCCAACAAAAAAAGAAGTTTTGTAAGATAACATTTTGATATCAACTGACTAGTGGCTCGAATGGTGTCACCCCTAATTGGCGAAGTACGAGGGCTAAGTCTCACTTTGGCAACTTCGGAGTAACTGACTGACCCGAAAGATTTGATAAGCGCAATCAAATTCGGATTAGTCAATGGAATAATCCCAGTACCCAGAAGAAGAGGTTGAACAATGGCTGCCCTGTAACCTTCGACCGTAGCGGGTACCAGGCCCCTATCCTGGAACAGGTGCAATATAAACTCTGCTACTTGAGGAATAGTAGCTCTGGATGGATTGATATCCCTCTCTTCACACCAAAGATCGAAGACTGCCCACTTTGATTTGGTATACAGCGGAAGAGGACGGTCGAATCGATTGTACCATTCGGCCGAAAATTCCACCTCATGCACTTGCACACGTGGTAGTGAAACAGTCCTGGCTGGCTGTGGAATATTGACGTCCCGGTCTGGCGTAATAGGTTGTGCCATACTGGAAGTTGTCTCGGTACATCTACCAGAAGATCCAGTAATTCCGAGAACCGCAGCCTTGCTGGCCACCACGGAACAATTAGGTATACGACACAGATGTGTTCGTGGATCTTCCAGAGTACCAGGAGAGCTGGAGGCTGCCATGCTACCATGCTACCATGCCCGACCAGTCGTCGATAGGGCGTCCACTGCGTATGTTTATGTATACTATGATTGTCTTTTTTAATTTGGTGCTAATACTGTTATATGGAATATGGAATAGGTCTTTGGATTATGGATGCGGATATTCTCTAATGGACGACGGCTGGATTATGAATGACGGACTAGACGCTTGTAATTTCCATCACAGCTCTCCAGATTTGTATCTAATACCGCTTATGCCGGTGCTAGGGGCCGTGTGGTCATGTCATCCAAGTTGCCACATGAACAGGTACAATAAAAGCGTACCTGAGATACAACACATCTCACGAATCCTTAGATTCTTGGTATGTGCTTTATAATAGGTTAACCAGAAGACTATACTGTGAAGCCATGTGACTGTCAGTATGTCGGCACCTCTTCCCACTTCCCTTATATGTGTTGTAATTCAGAACTCCCGGGATGTTCCTGGCCACCCTACCCGAAATAAATGGAGTGATTGCATGCGGATTGCATGCAGATCGCATGCGGATCGCCTTCCGCATGCATTCCCTATGCCATCCATGCCATCTATGTGATCATTAAGCGCTCTATGCGCTCATTTTGCAATGATGATGCTATCCAATCAATCATTCTTGACAGGATGAAGCGCTCCAAGCACTCATTTTGCCATCATTATGCTATCCAACTGATCACTTTTGCCCAAATGTGTTAACCATGCAATCATTTATGTGATCTGAGTGATCATTTTCTTATCGTCAAGCGATCCTTACATCTTCTTTTCAAAGTCCAAGTGATCGGACGAAAAACTTTCTAAGTCCAAGCAATCCAAAATGATCGCTTAAATGATCGCTTGGTGTCCGTCTCCAGACCAACAGATGGTTTTGATTTTATAGACCATTAATCACCGATCTCCATGGAAACCCCGCCAAATTTAAAGGGGGATACTATCATATGACCAGATTTCAAATTTTAACCACCACCACCATGCAGTAGCAGTATTTTCTTTAGCTGCAGTTTTGGATATTTCACATTGGATATAGCCTAAAATGCTCAACAAGAATTGAAGAACACAACATGATATACTGGTGTGAGGTTTTTAGCTGGCAGAAACATGGAAAGAGAAGTTATTTGTAGTGATTTCTTTGATGTGAGGAATACACAATTTGCACAGTTCTTGGTCCGGACAGGGTCACTCCACTCCAGAGACAATGGATCACAGTGTATTTCCACATAAATCTACTAAGATATTAAGATTTGATGGTAAGTTTGTCATTCTGTGAATTACTCACTAGCTTGAAGGTCACTCTACAGTTTGAAAAATTGCCATTATACACTGGATACATTCTGAATATATTTAAATTTTAGCAGGTATGTATAATTTAAGTACATGTATTTCCACTTGCATTTACAATGTATTACTGAATTCATTAATGGTCAGTTTCAGGTCATTGATAAAGTTACATGTAGTTACTTGAAATGTTGGACCAATTTTGCTCTTCAGAAGGTTTGAACTGTACTGTATAAATAGCACAATTCATACAACCTCTACATGTACATCTGTAGCTTACAATGTACTTTACATTTGCCCATTTAAAAGGTCAGTCATTTGATTTATGTGATTGCTAGTGTACAAGAGCTTTTGAATGCATGCGTGCGGAATGCGTGCGGAATGCATGCGGAATGCGTTCATGCTGATCATTCAATTATTAATGCCATGCGATCATTATGGCTTCCGCATGCATTCAGGATGAGGAGCGCTTCTGATCATTATGCCTTCCACACTTGGAAGGCATGCGGATTGCAATCACACAAAAGCTGTAGGAATGCATTCCGCATGCGTTCCGAGCGCTAACTTTTTCGGGTAGGGCAACATCGATATGTTGTTGTCCAAACACAGATCAAAAAAGATTCCCGCTTGGCTTTGTAATTGCGGAGATCTCTCCCCCCGCCCCCCACCCCTTGCTTGTTGATGTCGGACACGACTGATGTGTTGTTCGTAGCAACCAGCAGGTTCTTGTCGGTCAATACACTCACCCACGTGCGGATGGCATATGCCACTGCCATAAACTCCATGACGTTGATATGGTACGAGCGTTCCTCGATTGTCCATAACCCAGGTATCGACTCGAGGAGGGCTTCCCAACCTTCCATAGATGCGTCCGTGAACAGATGTGCTGGACGAAACGGAAATAGGGACACACCCGGCATCACGTTGAATGGATCCAGCCACCATTGGAGGCACTGTTTGACAAAAGGCGTGACAGATATCCACGGATTCAACTGCCTTTCGACCCAATGATGATTGAAGTAAATCATTAAGGGACGAAGCTGCAACCGCCCTCTTGGTGTTACGTCATGTGTTGACTTCAATAGGCCGATTATCGCAGCAAAGTGTAGAGCCCTGGCTTGAGATAACTTGAGGAACTGAGGTTTCTACGTCGTTAACTTTTGCCATCGATCTTCTGGGGGTTTGGCGAGAGCTAGTAGCGTATCGTATTCCACCCCCAGAAATCTGCGCCTTTGCGATGGAGTCAGTTCTGACTTCGTGTGGGAGATAACCCAGAGAATTCAGTATCCTTAAGACAAACTGCATGTCTAGGATTAACTGCTCTTTGCAGGCATTCCTTAGCAGGGAGTCGTCGATATAAAAATGGTACTTTATATACCTAGACTGTGCAGGAATAGTGCCAGTGGGGTGAACACTCGTGTAAACACTCAAGGGAAAGCAGAAAGGCCGAATGGAAGCACTTGAAATCGGAAGCGTCGTTTGCCGACCATGAATCTTAAGTACTTCCTGTCCTTTGGATGTATCGAGATATGAAGGTATGCATCCCTTAAATCCAGAGAAGTCAATCATTCCCCTTGCTCGAGTACCGACCGGATGGACCGGAAGGACTCCATGCGAAAGTGTGGCGGTGGAGTGAGGTAGTCCTTGTTGAGGCGCTTGAGGTTGATAACCATGCGCATCTCGGACGTGTCTTTCTTCTTTCTGCGCTATCTCCGAAACGACAAAAAATGGAGAGCTGAAACTCCTTGACTTTTTAGTTTATCATATTGGGGTCATTTTGAGCCTATTTGCATAATCCCCGAGCAGGGGATCATGGGTAAATTCAAGATGGCAGCCACGTGGGGTACCAGAAAAGTGATGTTTTTATCATATTTCTTCAAAATTTCTGCTTTTCCGCAATGAAAAGTGGACAAAAACTATTTTATTTCACATCACATTAATAATATTTACTTATTTATCATGCAGTTTTTTGCGGAGAAATTGCATAAATAAAAAAATCGGAAAATCCAACAACAAAAAAGAAAATGACTCACTGTGACGTCATCAAACATTGTCAAAGCGGCCATCTTGGATTTTTTACATTTTCTGGTAGAGCTTGACCCAAGGGTATAGTGTGGTAAGTTTTAGCCCCCTAGCTCAAGGGGTAAGAAAAATAATTAGGGGGGGGGTCATTCGCCCCCCCCCCCCCCCCACAGGCCAGGATAGGTCCCGAAAATCCGAGGCCAGATAGGGTTAATGGCCATTTCAGATGATTTGTAATCGCCACTCCTTCACGGGCGTTTCCTAGGGCATGGAGGTCTGCTAAATGGATGGTCGAGGCTATTAGGCATTTTCGTATTTGGAGGACACAAATACGAGAAATCCCCATTAACCTCAGCAGATCGGAAGCTGAATGATGAGTCATGTATGTCATATGACCGTATATTCGGCTTCTGTACTGGGAGCGGACCAGAAGATCCTGCAGGGAGGAAGCGAGCTCTAGGTCAAAGTCTGACTGCATGTTCCTCCTGCGTAGCATAAATTACCGAACTCGTAACCCGAGTTGACTCTCTCGGTTCAGTTTCAATATCCCCCGCATGTAGGACCGAAAGCTGCATATTCGGAATTAAGTCATAGATACCCGCAATTAAATCACAGTATTTACGGCCACTGTAAAGGTCGGTGAACTGGCATCCATGGTCGTAAACCGGAAGCACGTATAGGAGGGCACATCATACGTAACATAGCCGGTCCCGTGCGAAGACCACCACCGGAAGCAGAATACTGAGATAAGCCACGCAAGGGCGAAACCGTTCTCGCAACCGGATGCTGCATAATTTGACCTACTTGAGAAGAGTCTTGATACTGCGTCTCAGAGGCAGGCAAAGAATTTGGCATATTATAGGTACCTGCATACATACCCATACTCTGGCATTGTTGTGGGAACCTCACTCTCTGGTGGCTCAGAAGGCTCGTAGTGACAACAGTCTCAGCAGGGGGTCGAGGAAGGCCATTCAGAGAAACCGGAAGCAGATTGGAGAAGGTTAGACGAGGCAAGGCAATCTCGCAATCCCGGGTTCAAATGAAAATTTAGCAATAGGCACCTCCGTAGATTTCTCCAGGTTTTCAAAATCATAAGTCATTACCGATCGAGCGATCGGCAATGGCTGGCTCTCCAACACCAAGCCTGGACCCGTTACTGATTTCCCTTCGTCGTCGTATCCAGGCGTCCGCTCGATAGGAAGTTTGTCCTCCACGTCGTAGTCGTGCCGGTTTCCATATCTTCGAGAATCCCTTCCACTTAAACGATCTGGATCAGTTTCTTACCTGATTGACCCTTTGCCCGGTCTGGAATTGAAGAAACAGGAGGGGGCGTTTGTTTATCTTTATTTATGTTCAATAAACTGTCTAAGGTACACCCAGCTGGCGAATCAACAAACTTCCTAGTGTGCTCGATCACGACAGATCGGGGGGACCTAGCTACGTACGTCTCACTGGCGGCATTTGTAGGTACATTGGCTTTATTATCATTACAGGCCAGTGTCCCGGCTAGATAGGCTTGAAACAGGCCAGGCACCCACATAATACATTCTTCACAGGCAGTATCCCAGATACATATTATACCCTGGCGACATGACGGGCATTTGGAATGTACGTCATATACAGGCTTGTCACCACCGCAAGTTAGGCATGACATTTGAGACATATTTTGAGCCATAGTTCAAGTTCAGGTTCGGTTCGTAATTTCCCCCTTTGAGAGAGGCACCTCCTTACGGAGTACATATTAATATACAATCAATTAGGAACCACTCAACATTTTATAGCTCAACTATCGTGCTGTGAAGTGAACATTTATTATATAATTCTACAATTGGACGAACTACTATCCTGAAAGTACATTTATACAATTCTACAATTTGGACGAACTACCATCCCGGAAGTGCTGTGATAGTCTAACCATGTGAGCTTCCTAGCGGTGTATGCGATGTACTACTGTGAGTGAATTTATATAGCGGTCACTGAAAGACACCCAAGTACTTTATTCCCCAAGTGCCTCCGCTGGCGAAGGTCTAGCGTAGCAACTAGTTCCACCATCGGTCCATTTTACCCTGGACACCGAATCAGTCCAGCACCTTGTGAATAGGCGAGTATATATGTAAGCGGTCACTGGCGAGGCGCGAACCCACGCCAGCTGTAGCACTCCGGATCAGTCAAACACCCTAACCACTCGGCCACGACACGCTCACAATAATTTCTTGATAATCGTAAAGAATACTTCCCAAAGGACTTCTTGCAGAATATCCGACGTCTGAGGTAATCCAACTGCAGTAATTTCGCTAGAAATAGATCAATTTTCACGGAGCTGAACAAAATGGTCTCCCTGATCCACGGCAGTAGAATCAGGAAGGAATTGTGGGAAGTGAGCTGACACGTGACTAGCAGGGGAGACTAAACTAATTAAATTTGGATTTAGGAATCATTGCCTTTGTTTACAATTTGTGTAGATTGATGCATCAGGTCTCGTTTGATTATTGCTTTTATCATTTTGAAAGATCACAATACATCTGTAATTTTTACTATACTATATACAAATGAAAACTCTGAATACTGCATATGGTAATCAGATTTGTCACTCGGTGCAGTTGTCCAGCCAGAGGCGAAACATGTGAAATTTCATCGTGCCAAACTCTAAAAGAAAAAAACAACCCCAAAACTAAAAAAAAAATCGATCTGGAACTGGGGATCTGGCTCAGATTGACCATAAAACCTACACCCAAAATGTCTACAGGCTTTCCCCTGATGCTGTTGATCATTTTAAAATCTGTGTCTCTATTTAATATCTTCAGGGCTTCATAAAATTGTTCCGCAAAATGAGAGCGTCAAACATCGCCATGCTTCCGATTTTCGGCCATATTGCACTCTGATGGCAGGTGTTAGCTGACTTTTCATTGAACCAGTCGGTCAACTTCTGCCTGTTTAAGCCAATCAAAAGAAGCGTAACATTACAACAACAACACTTGCTATCTCGAAGCTGCCAATCAGGATGGAATATATCGATGATGTTTTTCTCTTGAAAATCTGAGATGAATATTAAAATGATTAAAGCTAGTGCACGACTGAAATTTGCAGATCAAGCCAGGGACTTGGTAAATTGGTTCAAAATCATGAAATACGACCAAATTCCGAAGAAAATATTACAAGTTCGATTTCAAGCACCTACCCACCTGTGGGGAAAATACGATACTGAATTGTCCGGCCAATCAGATGGGAGAACACTCGAACGTCACAAGGCAATATAGCCACTCGGGAACTGATCATGCGTGATCGGTGAATTATCCAGTTAAGGGAAAGACTACAATTTTCATTACAGCCTGTACAACACATATGCCGACAAGCTGTTTATCAACATAAATTACAGTTTCAGTGTTAGTATTTGACCCTTAGTCATTTTAATATTCTATTCTATTCTTGCCTTTGCAAGGTAGATATTTACTAACTATTTGTTCTCGTATCACCCACAAGTTCTGTATGGAACAGTGCCAATGCACTAAAGGGTCATCTCAATATTCCCTTCGAAAATCGATGTGTTTTTTTTCGACCACCGGTATTCCTTTCAATTAGTGATCAAGGTTTCATGAAGAAATTTTCCTGCACAACTAGGACCCAAGAAAAACATTCATACACAAATTGAGAAAGATTCATGCAGTATATCCCTCAATCACAAGATTTAGCAATAACATTTTTTCCAAGCTGGCCGCCCGATGGCCATATTGAATTTCAAATCAGACTAAAAACACATCTACATGTAAACTCAAAAGGGGACCTGTGTATCAATGTAAGGAGGACATTTTTACAAACAAAGATTTAATATATGAAAAAAACATTTTCAAGATGGCCGCCTGATCACGTGGTGGCCATTTTGAATTCTCGAATCGGACTAAATAGCAAATATTACAGAAATATCCCCAAGGGGAACCTCTGTACCGAATTTAAGAAGCTCTAAGCAGTAGTTTCCAAGAATTTGCAATAACAATGTTCTAATAGGGAAAATTCAAGATGGCTGACTCGTGCCCCTATTGAATTTTTGAATCGGACCAAAGAGGCAAATTGCACAACAGGACCCAACAGGAACATTTACACAAAATTTGAGAAAGATTCATGAAGTAGTTTCCGGGATTTACCAATAAAACTGTTTTTAAGATGGCCGCCTGGTGGCCATATTGAATATTCACATAGGACTAAAGTACACATGTTGTACAACTAGACCCAAAGGGGAACCGGTGTACCAAATTTGAGAAAGATCCATGAAGCAGTTACCGAAAAATAATGATGACAAGATTTCACTGGCAAATTCAAGATGGCAGCCATATTTAAAATCATATGGACACCGCATGAACACATTCTGGTGTCCTCATTGGGGGAACATGCATGCCAAGTTTCAGCTTAATAAGCCAAGCGGTTTCAGAGAAGAAGATGTTTTTTACGGACAACGCATGACAAATGACTGACGATGGGCAATCAGGCCATGACATTAGCCCATCGAGCCTTCGGCCCAGATGAGCTAAAAATTAGAAATTTTTAATAATTTCCTAATTTTTCAGTCACACTGACCTCTGACCTCGACCTACATTTGGTATGCAACACATCGTCCCCGAAAATTAAACATGTGCGAGATCCAATCCTCTTTAAAATAGTTAAACAACTATCACCTTTTCACTCCAAATGATATTCTCCTCAACACTTCATGAAAAATTTAAGTATAAAATTTAAGTATACTTTATTAACCTCCGTCTCCATTGCATTTTGCATTTTTATGTTTCCGTTTCACAGATCGACTTTTCCTTGGTCTCATTTTGCTGTGAATTTCTTGTAAAATGTTCACTTTATATGCAAACTTGTGCTCCTCTATACATCACTGAAAATATGAATAACGTCTCAAACCTCCTCTACATCCACTGGCTTTCCACACAAAATTCTGCTTCATTCTCTTGAAACTTTGAGACAACTGGGCACAAGTAGGTGAAATCTCTGAATTTTTCCTGAGCGATTAAAATACATGTATGATTAGGCGCTTTGTGGGCGATCATAACAAGACAGCAAAGTTTCAGGAACATCCACTCTAGCACTGGTTGATTAGACTAATAGGTTGGGCAGACAGACGGAAAGACAGAGAGATGGACCAAAAGACAGAGTAAACACTTAATGCTTCCCGTCCACTTCGTATCAGAGGCATAAAAAATATCAGATTTGAAAATTTTATAAAAATTGATCTATTAGAGGCACTGGATATGTCATACATTGAAGAACATCGTTGATCGCGAAGCGAATGGTTATCATGGTTATGGATATCACAGGTTAAGTAAGATATATGAAAAATGTAGCCGATAAATAAACTGCAAACTCTAAAACATCATAGTGAACAGTCCAATAACAGTATGAGCAGCTTAGGCAGAATGCATAAATCTCTTTATATGGTAAAAACAGCTAGTAGTCTCTCTCGGTCAACTGTCTTTGAGTTTGTTCTGTGTCTGATGATTCATGGCAAATTGTTCAATACCCTGTTCAACAAGTGTTGTTGTCACCCCGTCTTCAGCCAGAATACAAGTCACACCTGGAGACAAGAGAAAGGTAGAGTTAGCATCAGAAGCAAAACAACCATGAGGAAATTGATGGATATCTTTATGTACTCGCCATACATTAATGGACATTTCTAAACACTGACCTTAGAAATTTTATGTTTAACTTCATATATAGCAACATACAAACGGTTGAATGAAAGATAAGGATTATGAACACTGTGGATCAGCCTTCACCAAGACACTAGCATGTACATGTACATGTACCAAGCAAGAGCCTTATGGGTTTAAATATACGCCCATGCATAATTCTTTAAAATATATTGTAATAACAAGAAGTTGATCTTGATGAAATAGCAACCTGTAACCATCTCGGTCATCTATAAGCGGTAAGACTGACCCTGGGATCGTGTATATCCATTTTCAGCCTACTTTTGGCAACTGCAAGAAGGAATTTCCAGAAATCAATACTACGTGACTTCGTCAGTCAATCAGCTAAAGTCTACCGACGTAACCCCAATGTAACTCACCATTTTCGAGTCATGTGATGTCCTACTTGTTCAAAATTACAGATCTACGTACACCTCTTGGATGATACGAAAGTTATTCATACCTATATATTTTGTAAGCCCAGGCAATATCTGTTTCCGAAGTGGTATGAAAACCTGTTAATTTATCAAATTTCTCGAGTTTGTTCTCCGCCGGATGAAGACCGAACAGAATACGGTAAAGTACCGGATATCGCTCCGCGATAATGGAGACACACGATTCGCAAGCCTTCTTATGGATGGTGAAGTGTACGCAAATGGATGAAATAGGTCAGTCAACTTCGGAATGACGGAATAGACTTAATATAATTAATCACCAGTAGCATATACATGTATGTACAGTAATGTAAATTTGAAAAGCCAAGCCATGATCCTTTGGGTACTGCAATAACTTAAATCTGACATTGATAAAATATGTCAAGGTCAATCAAATTAAAGAGGCTTCTAGTCAATCGCTACTTACATACTTAGTATGAAATTGAAGAGCCTAGATCTGTAAATTCTTAAAAGTTATCACCAATAATCAAATCTGACCTAGATAAAATTATGTCAATTCAGTCAACTTGACTAGACCCATCGCTAGTTGCATATTTTTTTATGAATAAAAAGCCTGGCTACAATCTGTCAAGTGATATTGCATGAACAAGCAAAATGAACAGACAGACGAATGGACCAAGCAGACAATACCCTTCAGCCAAACTCAGCAATGAGCATACATGGCATAGGGTAAAAATCAATACGCTTCTTCACTGCCACCACAATCCACATATCTGAACTGTACTTATAGCATAATTTTTCGACCACAGTTGACTTTTTGACCTCAAAATGAATAGGATTCCACTTTCAAGTTTGGCACATGGGTCGGTACCAAAGTTTGGTACCAATCCAAGACCTGAAACTGGAGATATCGCACAGACAAGCAAAAGTTAACAGACAGACAGACAGACAGGTGGACGGAAATCAGGAATGCTATATATGAGCTCATCTATTGACCGGCATATAATAAGTTCCAAACATCCAGATATAGGCTTTAACACAGCCCATAAAGGTTGAGGAAAAATGACAATAACTATAAATTTGGACAGTTTAATGCACATCAAGAAGGTACATGTACTAAGCAAGAAGCAAGAATTATTGACTGATGAGAAGGGCCATAACTCATCGAATCATTGACAGTGCACATCAGCAAGGTGCTAAGCATCTTCCAGTTTCAGAGATGTCCATAAAATATTAACCGGGATATGGACCGGACAAGAAATTGTTGCCCGACGGGATAAAGGCCGGGCCATATAAACTATAGCTTTGTGGGAAATCATCAAAATACATAAAAGCTGTGACATTGCACATCAGCAAGATAATAAACATCTTCCATGTAGGAAATGCAGATTTCAAGGCTTTGTAGCCTGATGGGCTAAGGGGGTAAAGCCAAATTCCCCCCCCCCCCCCACCCTTCTCCAAAAGAAAAATATTATCAAATTAATCTTTCTTTTTGTAAAAGACATTTACAGCCAATGGAATGTTGATTTTATCATTTCACAACTTTTTATAATTATTTTGAATCAACAATCATACAGGCACAATGTCGAACAAGAGACGATGGGGCTTCAAAATATGTGCATACATTTTAAATGACTAGGTTTAATATTTGTGATCTCATATGGGGAATACATGAAGTAACTTTTGGTGCAAACTTGCAGATCTATGTTACACGTGGCTAACATTTGGGCCCCAGTGATTTTGACCATTGACAATTTAACCTCCAATAGAATAGCTTTCTGATTGCACTGATTTCCGATGGGCTTCTGCCCTAAGACCACAGGTATTTGCGAATTAAGTTTGGCGCTCTGATGCAGTCATTCTTGAGATATGGTGGAAACAAGCAATTCATCCTCAATTGAAACTGTTTGACCTGGTGACCTGGGAAAATATGGGTCAATCTCACTGATTTTCAATAGGCTTCCACTCTGTGACCATACGCATGTGTGATGCAAGTTTGGTATTCATAGGATAGTCACTCTTGAGATATGGTGGTAATGAGAAATAGGAGATGGGGGACAGACATGATGGCAACAATACTCCAAGGTCAAATTGCCGAGAGGTAAAATTCATCAGCCGGGAAGAGCAGCTGGATTATTCTTTTCTTCACTTTGATTTGTTGTCTTACAATGTATGTGAAGATCAACTGTTCGACAGAATAAATGAGGCATGGAGATATTTACCTAACTGTCCAACTTCTTCTATATTCCTGGGTTCATCGTCAAAGAACAACATCTCTGTGTATGGCAATCCACTATTCACTGCAAAACTACAGAAAAGATCACCATTAAATATATTACATTTAAGTACGTCCAGCATGTATGACGATGCTGAGCTGATCATGCTCAGTCATAATGATACTGAAAGAACTGGTGAGTATAGTGTAGCCATGTTGTAAGAGGTGATATCTGGTTATATTAGTGTCTCTCCAAAATAGTCACAGCCGATTGGTCCCGTGGTATCCAAGATCGGCGAAATCATATTCATTGAATGAAGATGCATCTTCAGAAAGTGATGAATTGAAATGCTCCACTGGACATGCTGGTGGGCCTCTATTGTAGTCTCCCCATCACAAAATTAGAAAACACTATTGTATGTCAACTACTGCTGATTTTATTTCTTCCAAATAGTGTAGGTCATTTGTAATATCGATCGTCTCATTAGAAAAAACAAACAACTAAGCATCATGAGGATGAGAAATGAAGTAACTAATTCCCTAACTCTGGTCTCTCCTCGTGCACTATCACACAGTCATGCCCCTAGGATATCTGCTTTCCAGGTCAAATATTTAAAACCAGACATTTCATTATTTGAAAAGAGATCATTTCATTGGCTTGTTTAATTGAATGTGAAATTCTCATAGCTTGGCAAGTTTCCTTTTTATTCAGAGTATTGGCTCTGACCTTTTCACCTCAAAATTAATAGAGTTAATTTACATCTAAAGTTTACTACCCCTGGTACACATGGGAATGGATCATGTTCATGAGAAATCTGACTGAATTATTCAGCCAATCAGCAAAGCAACATCCTTTGTATATTGACCAATCAGATGATTTGTCTACTGCGACCATGGTGACTATGACAACAGATTCGAGAAGTGAAAGTCCCCCTTCCACCCCACACAAAATTTATGACCAAGTGATTGCACACCCTTTATGCTGATTTTCACCAAAAACATTCAAAGCAAGGTCTTACACCATTTATTATAAATTTCAAAAGCAAGTGTTGGCTGGTTCATGATTTAATGTGCGGAAACCAAATCTTGTATCCCAATCTCCTTAATTGACCCCCCTTTATCTCGGAGTGGTGGCGCCACCTGTTGGGTAATTTTCTCAAATAGCAATCTTAGGTGAGGTGTTATCCTATGATGAAAATTTCAAGAGGAAGCGTTGGCTGGTTGATTATTATAAATGCGTGGAAACTGCATCTTGTATCCCAATCTCTAGCCTTGGCAGCTATTAGCTCTGACTGGTGGTGCCACTTGTTGGTCAATTTTCTCGAAAAGCAATCCCAGGTGAGGTCTCATGGTTATAAACCACTGATATCAATTTCAAGAGAACGTGTGAACTGGTTGAGAATTTCCTGCACGGAAACCATATCATGTATTCCAATCCTAAGTCATGCTAGCCTGGCCCCCCTGTATCTGTCAGTGGTGGCACCATCTGTTGGTCAATTTTCTTGCAAAGCAATCCCAAGCGAGGTCTTATGGTTGTAAACCACTGACATAAACTTCAAGAGAAAGTGTTGTGTGGTTGAGAATTTGCATGGAAATCAAATTTGTACTGACAGACAGACAAAATACTATATCCCCCCTCCATATTATGAGTGGGAGCATAAAAAATAAATGTATTTATTAATTTTCCTGCTTTGTTGAAAATATAGATATTCATATAATGTATCATCATCAATCCCGCAAGACAGGCAGCTGTGGAAAACACCGAAAGTGGTTGGAACGCAGTCTGCCAAGCAGGATGGTCAAGGTTTTGTCTTTGGCTCAAAAAGAAACCTTGACGTTGTGAAAGTGACACATGTAGGTTTTATGCATCACAGTGTAAGAGAATTTTATTTTTGTGTATCAAAAACAGATACTTACTTTTGAAAATGTTTGGTCTTTGAGCCAGGGTATATTTCTCTGTATTGAAAATACTTGTCCCAATCAAACAGCTTGACTAGTTCATTAGCTTCAGGTATGCAGCCTGTTCTGAAAATAAATAGAAATTGAAGGATTTGGAAAGACAATGATAACTAACCATTGCTATGAGAAATGATGGGTTACAAAGTGTTACAGTAAAGCCTCTAATAATTCAATTACAGGTCTTTGAAATGTCCAACAAATAAATTGGGGGATGATCAAATTTATTCTAACAGAAAAATTACACATGGGACCCCGCCTGGGGATCGAACCCTTTTGGGGTTGCAATTCAATGAGAGATGGCAGAACTACACCAACATTGCAGACAACAATTAATGGGGAGGAATTTTTGTTTTTTGTTTTTATAAAAAAAATTTAAAGAAAACAAGAGCCCAAGGGGCTTCAATATACGCCCGTATATCTTGAATTACATTGGTCTAAATTTCAAGTTTGTTTAATAGCCTTGATTCCAATTGCTAGCTAGCAATCCAGAGAAAGGTCTACAATTTTGTGCTTCTGAGAATATAACATATATCACAGCTTATATTGAATGATACACTAAAATGAGCTTTACTCTTGGTACATGTAACTAGTTGACCTTGGAGCAAGAGCCGAGAGCTCACATATCCCACACTGAAATCGACAATAGTCAACCACAAGAAAATAGTAATTTTCCTGCAAATGGATTTCTTTCAAACGAGAAAATTTTTAATGAAGGAAGAAGAAACTGATGAAGTAAACCTTTGTTCTTGAGTTAATAAACAGGTGTGAAGTTCATAAAGGACCCCTCTCCCCATTAAATTAGTAAATGTATGGTTTTTATTTCACTAAATGTAGCTGTTTCAAACTCCACAAGACAAATGCCATATATATGTAGGGAAGAGAAATCTGAATATTCCAACCTAACACATATAGTCAGCTAAACTTGATTCAGTTTTGGGGGACTGTGACCTTGGCCTTTGACAAATTGGTGTATGGCTCCTCTTTGCCATGCGAGTAAGGTATACTCAAAGTTTGGTACCAATCCATACCCTGAAACTAGAGTTATCGCACGGACAACAAATGTTAATGGATGAATGGACAGAACGCAGCCAACATCAACATTGCATTACATGACCTCATCTTCGACAGGCATAGGAAAATGTGACTTTTAATGATTTCCTGATTTTGGGGTCACAGTGACCTTGACCTTTGACCTTGACCTAAATATTGGTACATGACACATTGTCTTCCCTCAATGTATCAATGGACACAACAAAAAATCATGATTTTTATGAATTTCATGATTTTGGGGGTCACAGTGACCTTGACTTTCGGCCTTGACCTACATTTTGATACGTGACACATCATGTCCTCCTAATGTATCCAGACACAAAAAAAGTAATTTTCAAAGATTTCTTGATTCTGGAGTCACAGTGACATTGACCGTGACCTAAATTTTGGTACATTATAAACTGTCTCCCCGTAATTTCTCAATGGACACAAAAAACCATGATTTTTAACAATTTCAAGATTTTGGGGTCAGTGACCTTGACCTTTGACCTTGACCTACATTCCGGTATGTGACACATCGTGTCCCCCAAATGTATCTACTGACACAAAAGAAATGTTTTTAAAATTTTCTGATTTGGGGGTCACAGTGACCTTTGACCTTGATCTAATTTTTGGTATGCGACACTTCATTTCCCCTATTGAATTCACTCACAAAGAATTGGTAATTTTTAATGCTTTCCTGATTTTTAGGTCGCACTGAGTTTTGACCTTGATTCTGGGGTCACAGTGATCTTGACTACTGACCCGGGTCTAAATTTTGGTACATGACAAAACGGCTACCCGTAATTTCTCAATGGACTAAAAAAATCATGATTTTTAACAATTTCATGATTTTGGGGTCACAGTGACCTTGACCTTTGGCCTTGACCTACATTTTGATATGTGACACATCATGTCCCCCTAATGTATCTACTGACACAAAGAAATGTTATTTTTAATAATTTCCTGATTTTGGGGATACAGTGACCTTTGACCTTCGACCTTGACCTATATTTTGTTATGCGACACTTCATTTCCCCCTAATGAATCCACTCATAAAAAATTAGAAATTTGTAATGAATTCCTGATTTTTCGGTCACACTGACCTTTGACCTCTGACCTCGACCTACATTTGGTATGCAACATATCTTTTTCCCCTAGGGCATCCACTCATCAAAAATTAGAACTATAGATAGAAAACTGTCAATGATTCATGATTTCCTGATTTTAGGCAACAGTGACCTTTGACCTCTGGCCGCGACCTCAATTTCGGTACGCGACACATCGTCTCCACCTAGCGTATCCACTCACAAAAAATTGCAACTGTGGATAGAAAACGTTCACAGATATAGACCGGACACGAACACTTCAGTGATTTCCCGTTTTTTAGGCCAGTGACCTTTGACCTCTGACGTTGACCTTCATTTTGGTACGCGACACATCGTCTCCCCATAGGGTATCCACTCACCAAAAATTAGAACTGTAAATAGAAAACTGTTCCAGATATAGACCGGACACGACGGACGGACACACGGACGGAAACCGCCATCACATAATACGTCCGCCTTTTGGCGGGCGTATAAAAAGTTAAAGAAAATGAATATTCAAACAGAAATAAAAAAAAATAAAAAAAATGGAAAAATAAATTGTGCAAAAGAAATATTTCAGATTGAAATTTAATTTAAAACTTTGAAATTGCAACATGAGGTTATAGGGTCGGGCACGGCATTGAATAAGTGTAGCATGATGTAAGCTTCCAGAATATATGAGGGTAAGGGGTTGGGAGAGTGAGTGAGTGAGTGAATATGATTTAACGTCGCTTTCAACTTACTATATTTCAGTCATATCACGACTTTAGGTCCTATTCTTTTTCACACCCGGGAACCACATGGGTTGGGTCCTATTCCTTTTCACACCCGGGAACCCCACAGGTGCCTCAGTTAGTCGCCTCTTACGACAAGCTCTCTGAGGAGCTGAGGCTTATTCTTACCATGACCTGCGGTGTGCACAATGGGGCCCCGAGAGTAGTGGTTGGGTTCAATATGTGTAGCATGATACAAGCTCCCAGAATATATGAGGGTACCGAGGCTGGCAAGGCTTAGTTTAGGAGATAGAGGGTGGGGTCTCGAGCACCGGGGGTGGGAACATGGTCCCAAGGGTAGTGGAAGGGTCGAATAGGTGTATCATAGTGTAAGCTCTCGGAATATATATGCGCATATAAGTCAGGCAAGGCCTAATTTCGCAGATAGAAGATGGGGCACGGCGCTGCCAGGGTGGGGACATGTTCACGAGGGTAGTGGATGGGTACAATAAATGTAGCATCATGCATTTATGTAAGATTCCAGAATATATGAGGGTATGGGATTGAGCGAGTCTTTAAAATAGTTTAGGAGATAGAGGGCTTCATGCCCCTGTGGTAGGGACATCATGCTCCCCGAAGGTAGTGGATTAGTTGAAATAGTATGGTGTAAAGTATCAGAATATATGATGGTATGGGGTCGAGCGAGGCTTATTTTAAGAGAGAAGAGAGTGAGTGAGTGAATATGATTTATCGTCGCTTTCAACTATATTTCATCCATATCACGATGTTGGGTCCTATTCCTTTTCACACCCGGGAACCACATGGGTAGGGTCCTATTCCTTTTCACACCCGGGAACCCCACGGGTGCCTCAGTTAGTCGCCTCTTGCGACAAGCTGTCTGAGGAGCTGAGGCCTATTCTTACCATGACCTGCGGTGTGCACAACGACATCCCAGGTCAATCCCCGGAAGTCCCACGGGGCAGAGAGAAGAGAGTGGGGCTTGGTGCTGCATGGGTGGGGAAATTATCCCAAGGGTAGTGGATGGGAGGGAGGAAATTGGTGCCCTGGGTGTGGGGACATGTTACCGAGGGTAGTGGATGGGTTGAATAAGTGTAGCATGATGTATGCACCCAGAGTATGTGAGAGTTCCGGGGGTTGGACAGGGCTTAGCGCAGGAGACAGGATGAGAACGAGAAGCTGTGGACCGGAAAAAATAGAATCAGCCCATCAGAAGTGCATATGTCACAAGGCCACTCCATATTTGACGGTTTGAATGCATGTCAGCTCATCTCATGTAAGGTTTTTCGTACAGACTCTGTCATTATCATATGTGCGAATGACTGATTGACCATGGTCAGTGTATTAAACATGTTAAAATGTAGACCAGTTTTCCGAGGATGTTAAATTTATTAGAATGTCAGACTGAACGTTGTCATTGTATGAAGTCTCATTTTCTCAATATCATGATACAGGTGGTACTATACTGAGAACTAGCAAAGTTATATGAGGGACGTACCTGGAAGCCAGTCCCAGCTGATAGCCTTCAGTATGGAGTCTTTGTAGGATATCAGGGACATCTGTATAACATTTCACTGTCTGACCATTTCTATCATGTATCCGACCATCACTGAAATAAGGAACATCTTAGTATTGTTAGATATTAAAACAATATACATGTAACTTGGGAATTAAATCAGCCTATTATTGGGCATTGTATCATCACAATTCATTTTAGAGAGCTGAAATTAGGGCACAAGTTCCTTGATAGGAATGGCATATGCCGGTTATCCAAATGGGAGTAAACTCTGAGGGCACGTGTTCGAGTCTCGCACGGGACTGACACATGCAGCACTAGTATTTGTGCTTTACAAAGAAAGTGTTACATACCCTGAACATAATCGGATATAAATAATCGGACATAAATGTCACTTTCTAAATGGCATTAGTACATGTATCAGGGGGGGGGCGGTTCCGGAACCGCCCCGACCACCCGACCATGGTCGGGGTAATAATTCCAGGACTGCTGATTACTGTCTGCTAGAGTCAGGGCAATGTCACAGCGTCTGAATGTATGGTCAGTCATGCTGGACGAGTTTGATTTATATTGTTTTGCTGTACTAAACACCACTGCATGGCAACAAAATATCTAGACCTAGCTACACCTTTTCAGAGTGAATTGAACCATAATTCGTACCATATGTATTGTAACTTACATATATTTGGGTCTAACAGCGCCATCGACTGTACACTTATTAAATGTCGAGATGGCGCTGCTGACCTGTAATACTTAACCGTTAATGTTTTATTTGAGCCCACATTTTCACTATTTCATCGAGCATTAATGGTATTTTAAGCTCAAATAGCTCAGAATGCATCTCATGCAATCTAGGACCCGAGAGCTTCCGGGGCCTAGGCAGCCCCTGGACGCTCGCCTAATTGTGCTGTGATCGTTGGTCGGGGCAATCTGAAATTGCTTCCGCCGCCCGTGTGTATAATATCGGCTTTAGGACCTGTGCCATTATATGTCTATCAGGCATGTCAGAGGGGTAGTAAATGTATGTAATCTAGACTCCGATCTCTGAACTTCCTCTTTTTTTTTAGCTGAGGTGGCCGACTGGTCTAGACCGCTTGCATTTACTGCTGTATAACATACAGTTTGGCGCTTATTTCTATTGCCAAAATCGACATCGTGAAGGACCCATTTTCTGTGGCTAATTTTAATCTGTTCCTACAAAGTCGGCCGTGTACCATCAGCAAATTGTCCGGTAGTGTCCGGTAGTCAGTCAGTGAGTGAGTGAGTGAGTCCATCCGAATCCTTTCGTCGGCAAAATAAGGAGAACCATTGACACTGGAACCTAGATTTTTTGCATGAAGGTGCATTAGGGGACTGTTACCAGCAAGTTCTGAGCTGACCTACTTTTGATGAAAATTTCTGGTGATTTTTGATGGAAATCACTGGTGATTATGACTTGGGTTGTGCCCATCTGAATATACGCAGGATTTCCAAGAGCTAAGTGCGCGTCGGAGTCCTAATCATGCCTACCCTACTTTGTAGGTCCTGTGACGTTAGTCACACTGCCATGTAT